>JBBPBX010006437.1:19323-51081 GCA_038048925.1 Garcialebias charrua | reverse complement strand
AATTTATTATTATTATTATTATTATTATATATATATTCTTCTGTTTGTTTGCTTGTTTCTTTATGTGACAATGCTTAGTGATGAACCTGAGGGGTTTTAAAGTGTATTTTGTAAGATCAACTCTTGATCTCTTAATTTTCACAGGTCTTTTGTGCTCTATTGAATACATATCCTTCCCTGTACAAACGCCTGGGTTTATCTTCCTCCGTGGTACTAAAGATGGACTTTGTTCTTCCTGTCAAGACTTTTTATTTATTGTTTTCCTTTGTGCTTTCAGCTTTTTCTGTGACTATTCTTGTGTGTCTCAAATGTTTTTTGAATTGTGATCTCTTTTCAGTTGATATAATTGTCATTGTATGTTGCTGGTAAGCTTTGTTTATTTAGACTGTAGTTGTTTTTTACTTTTTGTCCTGCCACGTTTAGATGAAATTTTTGAATTTTTTTCCTCAAATCTGTCATGGTTTTCCATCCCACTCATATTCATTCAACCTTTATTTAGGCAAGTTAAAAAATGATGTTAAAATAGCAAAACAGACAGATTATAAGGCAGATGTAGAAAACTAAAAAACATATAAATATAACTAATTATCGCCCACCAACAAAGGCTAATACTGTTTTTGCCATGTTTGTGAGTGTGTGTGTACATTTGTCCAACTATCTCATGAATCCAATTTTAAAAACTTCCGAAACCATCACTGAATGTACATTTACAACTGAACAACTTTAGATGTCAACTCAGTTCCAAATGACTGCGACAGCAGTCATTTGGAACTGAGTCATAGTCATGACTGAGTCAGTCATTTGGAGTCATAGTCAAGTGCATTAGATTTTATGGATAATGAAGGAAAATTTAGTGTGGTAGTAGCTGGAAATCATTTACAACACATAGTCAAGGTACTAGCAGATCAAATGAGAACATGCAAAACACTGCAAAGTATACGAGATTGCATATCGTAATATATTCAAGTATTGACCAAATTAGTTAACTTGCGTCATTTTGCAATATAAAATTAGTCTAAAACTGTGGATTGACGCTTTCCTTCAAGAAATGTTAGGCTTTTAATTTTCTTTTAGCTCTAACTATTGTAAATTTTAAAAACTGTTATAAGATTAAACTACCGGTAAATGTATATAGAACAATAGCTCTGTATTTCATCTACAAGGTATAAGAAACATAGGGGGGAAAAAACAGATTTTGTTTGACCATTTGTGTTTTTTTTTTTTCTATCTTAGATGGACAACTTTGAAAATACTTCAAAGTGAATCAGTCTGGGACTTCATGAAATCACATGTATTCCATACCAGCCCAGAGGGGTGTTCATAAAGTCTGTTTGGAAAAAAGAAGTGACTTATAGGTAGATATGAGAGCTGAAGCCAGTCTGAATCCTTTTCCCGTGTTCACTCCCAGTCCCTCCCGTAGGCTGCTAAGTATATGGGGCTGATTATGGAGATGAGTGGCTATAAACTCAATATTTTTCGAGGTGCAGTGAAAGAACTGTAAAGCAGGCGTACACCTTGGCTCCCACACAGGAGAGCTGCAGCGAGCAAACTAAATGGGTGTAGGGGGATTCAGATGGCTTAGTCAGGATAAGGAACTGGCTTCTGGTGAGATCTTTTTCTTATTTGTGTCTCTGCTTCTCTCGCTCACTCACTATCTTTTTCTATCACTATTTGTTTTCAGCCAGCAAAGGCTTCATTTACAATCCGTTATATTTCTCAATAACGTCTGAAAAGAAAAGCTGGGAACTAAAGTCGAAACACACATTTCACCAAATCGTTGATGATGACATTTAACAATATAAACTCAACTTACACAAACAATTCTGAAAGATGATTTACTTAGGCTTTATTATTATTATTATTATTATTATTTAGGGATGCACAATATTGGATTTTTGGCCGATATCCGATATGCCGATATGTTAAAACTTATTTGACCGATAACTGATACCAATATTTTATATACAGTACTTTCCTTTGTCAGAACATAACTCTTATTTAGGCTTCTTTGCTACAAAAATTGTGCAGCAGCTGTAAGAGCTGGTGACATATACCGCATTTTCCGGCCTATAAGTTGCAGTTTTTAAACTAACTTTCATGCCCTGCAAATTATACGGCGAAGCGACATACTTAGAGATTTTTTCCCATATTTTTAGACCAATTTTTGGCTGAGATATGACCGTTTCCATTCATTCTGACAAAAAAAAATGGAGCAGTACCACTTTCGGCCGCTAGGGGTGCAGTACCACTTTCGGCCGCTAGGGTCCACCGAGCGTTCCCAGCTCATGTGTCCGACAGCAGACTCATCTGGTCGGACTCACTTTGTCGCAGCCCGGCCTCCTGCTCTCTGGAGCTCTGACACTTCCAGAGAGTCCACCGACCGTTCCCAACTCATGTGTCCGACCGCAGCCTCCTCTGCTCGGACTCACTCTGTTGCAGCACATCCTCCTGCTCTCTGGAGGTCTGAACTACGTGTTACCTCAGTGTTTGACTGTTAGCAAAATAGCTCAAGAACCACAGGACAGATTTTGATGAAACTTACAGAAAGTAATCACTGGATGGACATTTACAACTGATAAGCTTTAGGAGATGTTTGAGCTAAAATTCGATTTATTTATAATTTATTTTCGCAGCATGCGCGCACGTTTGGAAGACTGTCAAAGCGAAACAATTTATATCCAGCTGATTTGAACATTACGTGCATTTATTAAGGAAAAGTTCAGCTCAGATACACCTTTACTATAATGTCAGCAAACAAGTATTTTTTTTAGGTGTTTATCGTGTTAAATTTTAAAGAAATGCAGCGTTCCCACCCGCTGCAGATGCACGTTTTGCACGTAGCGAAACAATTTTTTTAATTCAGCTGATTTGACAATTACGTTCATTTATTAAGGAAAAGTTCAGCTCAGACACATCTTTGCTATAGTTTTCAGCAAACAAATCATTGTTTTTAAGTGTTAATCTTGCTAAAGTCCTACCGTGCACGCTCCTGTGGCCATTTCGCAGCCAATCCATTTTTGGCAAAACACCGGCCCACATTTCTGGGTTGTCACCGCTGACACATAACATAGGCGACGCGTCAGCGGTGATGCATAATAGATGCAACATATACGGAGGTGCGACACGTTTATGGAGTTTTCCACTTTATTGGACATAATTGGACTAATGCGACATATAAGGCGGTGCGACTTTTAGGGTGGAATGTACGGTATTCAGTAACAGCCATTTGATATGCATAGCACTTTGACTTATATTAAATGAAAAGTGTTAAATGTTATTTATTAGCATTAGTTACCTGCGATGCTGTCTCACTTGTGGAAGCTTGTTACAGGTTCCTAGCTGCAGTGTGGGATCCTCTGCACTCCTGTGCATGAAAGACAGACTTTTTAAGTTCAAAGTTCTTGTCTATCCACTGTGCCGTAAGACTAATCATGCTAACAAGGCTAACACAACATCCAAATGTTGGTGGTAAAACTCTCTGAAGTCGGCTATTAGCTTCTCAATGACGTCAAATATGATGACTTGGAACTCTGGTAAGGCTACGTCGGAAAATATCTCTGACTGGGGACGATGTAGCAAGGCTCAATGTAGTCCATAAATCTTTGGTATCCGACATCTTCAACGAAAACAAAACATATACACCGCCAACATTTTGACTTCTTCCTCTCCACCGTGATCAGATCAGGAAGGCGCGCGTGACGTCATCACATTGTGCTGCTGCAGGCATCCTTGTCACTGGGTTGTCATCCAAAAATAGTGCCTTTTACATCGGTGAGTTATTTTGATGGAATGGCCGATGTCCGATATTGAACTTTAATGCTAATATTGGCTAATACCAATACCATGTCAATAATATCCTGAATCCCTATTATCATTATTATTATTATTATTAGTAGTAGTAGTAGTAGTAGTAGTAGTAGTAGTAGTAGTAGTAGTAGTACTGTAGTATCATTTAGGCTTTTATTTATTTAAGCTAACCCTAACCCTAGAATGCAATATGCTTCTTTTAAACATTTGCTTTGCTTATTCATTCATTTTTGTTGCAATATGTTCCTTTTATAAGTATGGCTTCTTCTAGCCACCATGCATCTGTCTTTGCTGGTGTGTAAAAAAAAAAATGTAAAAGAAAAGAAAGATGGCTCCCCAGATGCTGTTAGAAGAATCCAGGATCAAGTTGCTCTACTTTTATATTTATGTGTCGTTCTGGGGGTTTAACATCTCCCTGCAATGAATAAGTTTTTAGTCTGTTTTGACCCCAGCCATTATTTCTGTGGTAAAGACCACAAAAACAGACCTCAGGGTCTCTCGAGAGACCGAATCAAAGACGAAAACGCGAGAAAGAGGGGAGAACCAGTCGGTTTAGGTGTTTTCAGAGCCAGCCATCCACTCAGCTGTCATGCAGGCAGCTTTTCAACTGTCTGCCGATGCCTGATGAAGTGGGAGACATGCTTGAGCATTAATGGAAGTGAAACAAAAATAAACTGTTTTCAAGTATAAAAAGAGCTGAATATACACAGCTGTGCAGAACTTGGCAGTGTTGCCTTTGATTTAGTTCTCTGGGGGGAAGGAGGACTGTATTCTTGTGTTTGAAGGAGGAAAGAATAATAATAAAACGTGGCACACAAGGAGCATTCCAAGTTTGCCACAGAAAATCAATTTATTTGGGAGGGCAGCCAAGCTAAAAATAGGGACGCCCCAAACAACTGCGTTGGAATTAATTGCCCAGATTTTGGGGGAACATAAGAAAACTCCAGAGATCCAAAGTTGTTTTTATTCTGTTGTCTTATTTTCATACAGAAACATTAGTCTGGTCTACTTGTCAAGTTATTTTGTTTTAGCGTATCTTTACTTGTCTGCTGCTGTCAAACTGAACTGAATCTCAATCATTTCCCTTCCCGATTTGTCGATTTACCACTCGTCAACACAACTGCCGGCTGTGTCGTCTGACAGCAAATGATGATTTATCACAAGTTCTCCTCGATAAATAGACAATAACTGTTTTGTCACACTCCGCCGACTTCTAACTGGGGTTTTTTTAGGGTGCGTGTGTATGTGGCGGGGAGGTGCTGTCGGGTCCTTTTAGAGGGAGGATGTGTCATTTTTAATGAGATCTCACAGCAGTTTTTAAATATTTAACTATTCCTGGTGACGTCTCTCTAACAGCTGCCAGGCGAAACTGGTGAGGTTCCATGCAATCACAACAGACAATACAGACCCGATCCCCTGGAAAACATCACACGAGCAGACAAACTTGAATATATAATGACGTTTGGAGCCCGCTGTGCTAAAAACCTGCACCTTTCGACTGAGACGCCGTCTTACCCTTACAAATAAGCACTCAGACACCATGACAGAGTAAGAAACGACGACAAAAAGCTGCTGAATTATACATCTGCTTTTTAATGGGGTATTTTCAAAACTTTTGCCTTTCTTCTACGCCATTTTGAGCTTTTTGCTGTACATTTTCTGAGCTGCGTTTTCACCAGCGATCAGTTCGACTCCTACTACACCCTTCATGTTTTTCTACCCCACCACCCATCATTCACAGGGAGCGGAGATGGGGGTTTGTGCCACCACCTGCTGTGTTCAGAGGGATGTGATGGCGGTGTGTACGTGCTGCTTTTATGTGTGCAAGAGTGTGAAGAAACAAGAGACTGGAACTCTGCTCTCTCCTGTTCCTTCACTCACCAGGATGGACAAATTTGCCGTTTTATTTTCATTCCTTCGTTCTTTGATTTAAGTCTTGTGACTAAATCTGTGTGATTTGATCTGTTTTAATGTTTTTTTTTTCTTTCTTTAATCCTGCTAGCTGTCTTTAAATATGAGGTGACACAGATAGGCTATTTTTATAGGTTCAAAATGCCCCCATAGATGCACTTCGGAATTTTGTTTTTACAGTTTTAAGTTTCTTTAATCCAATTTGCTTTAATACCTTCACACACCAAACGTGATGTTGCGAAGGAGGTGGAGGTTTGTGAGTCTGAAGATTTAGGCTGGTATTTGAAGCTGCTTAAGCAGATGGGGGTGAGGGGGAAGCAGTAGAAGGAAACATGCACACCTGCCAGCTAGAGGAATCTAAAGGGACCTGAGCCCACGGATGACAACATATTCACAACAACTCCCATCACTCCCACCCCATTTACCCACCTTCCTCTTCTCCTTTTTCCAGCCATCTCCTTCCTCTTTTATCTGCCCCCTCCTCCCTTAACGATAACCCAACACTGGGGATTTTAACGCTCTACAACCATTGTCGCTCTGAGGCTCCACTGATTGAAAGGAGCATTATTAGTCCCTGCTAACCTGCCCTTCCACTGTTTAAAACATTGTTTATTTGACAGGAGGACGCATATAGATGTTGCTGAGGGGGCTATAGAGTTTGGCAGACGCTCTGTGCCAAATTATATGCATGACTCCTCTTGCTATGCCGCTTCATGTGGCTGCCAAGTGAGGTTTCACCAAGGCTTTTGCCAAGGGACCCAGACTACCATTCAACCCCCTCCTACAAGCCATACTCACATATTAAAAAGACCTCCTGAACGTCCTCTTTCCACCTACCTACCCCATACCCCTTCCATGTGTCTCCCACCCTTATACCCCTTCAGTCTCCACACCATACACATTATTAATGATCTGAGGGACAGCTTTCATTTGATCTATTAGTTTGGGACAGCGGCTGCTGTAGAGCTTCATCCCCCCGCTGGATCTTTAATTATTTCACGGAGGGGCTTTCCTCCTCACTGCTGCTCCTTCTCTGTTGTGCAGATGAAATATTGAAGTTGAGGAGCGTGGCACAAAGTGGCCTCATGCAGGGTGAGGCGTATGTGTGTGCGTGTGCATGTACCCGTCTGCCCCTTTGCTCCCTCGCTTCTGTACAGTGTTTGTTTGAACTGACAGCGAGCGCAAGGCTATAGCGTTGATCCAGATCTTAGAAGTGTTTCTCTGATTGTTGTGTAGGACGGTTTTCTTTCAGTTTTGGTAGTGAGGTCCCAGATTGGAAGCAGATTGAGTTAATTGCCTCAAACCACAGTTCCACCTAAAAACAGACAAGTCAGTGTGCAAATGGGCAAGTCGTTATTATCGTTAAGACCTCCGAGTGTATCTTGGCTATACAACAAAAGCAACTAAAAAACTAAGTCTCTAATATCCCCAAGAAGAACATGACAAATGGGAATTATTTCCTTGTATGTCTAATACACTGTGATTATGACCCATAAATGTCATATTAAGAGTTGTGCAGGGCAGTAACGACATGATATCACCACTCATTTTTGGTTGCCAAGAATATAAAGGTTTAACAACAACTGACAGTTAAATACGGCAAACACAACTTTGCATTCACATATGATTTATGGTATAAAGCCTAATTGCTTCGCTCATGCATTTTAGACAGTGTTAATGGCACCACGCAGCTGAAGAATTATGCATTTGGTAAACTGTACTGAGATTTACCTCATGCAGTGGGATCTATACTCCATAAACATAATGACGCCTTATTGTGCTTTACGTGAATACACGTGATGGCAAGATTTGCATCCACAGCACTCAGTAAAACACAGAATTGATGTAACTGGCTGTGAGAGTAGTCCACGCATTTATGTGGGGAGCATAGGAATGACATTGATATACAGCGCTTCATTAATTGCCATATGAATAGGGTCTGCATTGGTTGGCGCTCTGCTGATGCATCACAGTAAAAGAGATGGGTCACTCTGTCTTCTCTAAGCCACAGCTTTGCCAAGCTCATAATTGCTAAAACCCCCAATTAATCTTCCCATCACATAGGCCAAATATACGCTTGCCGCCCATGTAAATGAGTAACAGTATATGCTCTTTGTAAAAATCGGTATGCCTGTGCTTATAAGGACATCTAGAACAAACGGCACCACATGAGCTCAGTGGGCTTTATGTTTCAACTACGAGCCACACTGAAAATAAAACATTTAGCCCCATCATCAGTTATGGAGTTTTGAGTATGGTGAACTGGGCAGAAGTTTTCATCCAGGTTAGGCTTATGGCTAGCCAAATGTTGATCGGTTGAGAAAACAAAAATAAACTGATCAGTGTCTCAAGTGTAGCGCTTTATTAGCTATAGTTGTGTTCTTTCACACCAGTATACAGTATTGTATACAGGTATTTGAGAAAGTGTTGTTTAAATGGTTGTGAAAATGAAATAAGAACTAAATAATAAAAATTGGGATAATTGGTTGTCTAAAGGGCGAGGCAGAGCTCCGCGCTGTACAGCGCCCCGCGCGCGCGCTGCGCGTGGGGGGTTCACAGCAGAGCACAGCGTGAAGCAGCCTGTGGCTCCAACGTTTTCGCTCCAAATACTTGATGTCATTTGAGCAGAAGCAGGGCGGAGCGTTTAGCTACGGGACAAATTGAGGTCGCTGATTGGTCATTTGCTGACAGCCTACTGATTTGATTGACAGGTCGGGTCTGAGAACAAGTTCATTCATTCCTCCTCATCGGAGGAGGAAGTGAATGGTGACCGCTTCAAGCGATCACTTGACTTTTGGCAAAAAAACAAAAGAAAAGTCCAGATCAGCGATGAAGAAGAGGAATTTAATTCATTTGTGTGTCACACAAAACAGTCCGCCACCAGGGCAGTTTATTGAGACACTGCGCGCGTGTGAGCGGTCGTAAAATTTGAGCTTGGCGCGTTCGCGCGAGCGTTCAAAGGCTTGTGCCGCGGCGCTCGCTCAAGCGTGGCACCGCGTGGCCTCGCGCTTGCGCTAGCGCGGAGCTATGCCTCGCCCTTAACGGTTAGACAACCAATTATCCAAATTGTTCTTATTTATTTCTTATTTCTTTTTCACAACCATTAAAACAACACTTTTTTTTTTTTTTTTTTTGCCAAAAGTCAAGTGATCGCTTCCTCCTCCGCTGACTCCATGACTGAAATGATGAGGAAATGAATGAATTTGTCACGAGCGAATTAAACTCGGGTCCAACGTGGCTGCGCGAGGTTCTGCAGATTTCCTGTCTGATGTGTGGGTTGCAGGACCAGTGCTCCCTGTTTTTAGTTTATTTTTTAGAACTTTTTATTAACATATAAACACAGAACACCGCTGCGGCAGAAGCTGCCGGCTCTCGCCTTTTTTTTCCACCCGACCTGTCAATCAATTCAGTAGGCGTGTCAGCAAATGAGACAGTACAGTGAGTTACATTTCGTTTGGATTTACTTTTACCGGGGACGCAACGACACCGACTCCGTTGTGCTTGGTATGTGGTGAGAAGCTGTTTATTTCATTCCTATTCAAGACACTTTGATAAGAATGACTATATATTTAATATAGGCGGATACAGAGTATCTTTGTTTACAATTTTGGTTGGTGGTGTGCCTCGTGATTTTTTTAATGGCTCAAAAAAGGTTGAAAAACACTGGTCTAACCATTAGCCTAGCATATTTCAAGCTTTGGTTCAAACTGGTTCACGCATTTATTGCGTCTAGACTGGTCTTTAAAATGTCTTCAGTTGATCCAAAATGCGGCTGCCAGTCTTAATGGGAGTTGGAAGGAGATCATATCTGTCCAGTTTTATCTTCTCTCCATTGGCTCCTTGTCAAATCCAGAATAGAATTCAAAATCTTGCTTCTAACCTACAAGGTCCTCAACAACTTAGCTCCATCTTATATTACAGATCGTATTGTCCCATATTTTACTAACAGAGCACTTTGCTCTCTGACTGAAGGTTTACTTGTGGTTCCTAGAGTTTCCAAAAGCAGAATGGGAGGAAGATCTTCCAGTTCTCAGGCTCCTCTCTTGTGCAACCAACTTCCAGTTTCTGTCCATGAGGCTGACACATTGTCCAGTTTTGACTGAGCTCAAGACTTTACTTTTTGATCAATCCCATAGTTGGGGTTGGCTTATTATGCTGCCAAAGACAGACTACGAGAGGACAAATTTACCTCATTTCTTAAAATGAATTGTTACAAATGAATACGGTAGTTTTCATTTGATATTACGGTATTTCTATCTTAACATGTGATTCTTGACCTGCCATTGTGTATCTGTTCCTCCTTCCTGTCCTCCCAAACACAGCTGGTTGAAGCAGATGGCCACTTGTCCTGAGCCTGGTTCTGCTAAATGTTTCTTCCTCATGAGGGAGTTTTTCCTTCCCACTGTTGCCTTCATGCGTGCTCAAGATGAGTTCTGTGATGGAGTTAAACTCAGTCTGCTTCTCAGATAAATAATGTTATCGACTTACTTTTTATAGACAGTATTCGTGATTTTATTCAGTGTCCTGAGATGACTTATGTAGCGACTTGGCGCTATTTAAACTGAATTGAATTTGTGAATGTGTTGGCACAACTGATATGATTCAAACTATTAATAACTCTCAGAAACCAACTTTAAAAATCACCAGACTATCTCTTTAATCCTACAAAGTCCAAATTAATGGAATTTGTTACCTGCAAATAAATTATTTCTAAATTAAAGTAAAAGAGTCACATAATAATTACAAGTACTGTATCTATAAGTAGCTTGAATGCAAACATATTGGTTCAGTCCATGTAGATAGGGTATGTTGTAAAAACTTGCCCAAGAGATTATTGCACCAGCAGACATAAAAAAAGGTGGTTAATTTACGTTTTATCATGTCATTTTTGATTTCTAATAACATGCATTGATAAAAACACAACAAACATAGTCAAAATGCAACATATTCAGCTCTATGTGGATTAAATCAAACAAAAAATTACTAATAGCTGATTTCAGAACTCTAAACAAGAAATTCAATGTTCTGTTTCTAGTCTACACAAAACAACAAAAGGGGTGTGGCTTTGTAATGATTTACATAAAAAAAACTATAATCAGTTGACTCATTTTATTTATTTCCCCCTTTTTTTTTTTTTTACAGTGTTTGTTAAATTTATATTGGAATGGATGCTGCATATCCGATTTCTTTTTGTTGCATTTACTTCAGTACAGTCAATAAAGCGCTGTGCTGCAATAAATCACTGTGTGGAATGAGGTTGTTTTGAATCAAATTAACTGTGTGGCCGAGAATAAAGTTAGTGATGCGAGGAGTTTTGTTTGCACATTGAGTGTTAAGATTCGGACTGTCTTGTTGAAACACCTCGGCAAAATTGAACTCAGCCGTGCCTATTCTTTTGTCCTTTTTTTAGCATCAGTCCAAATAAAAAAAGTGGCCACATTTATCTGAAGGCTACACAAAGAGTGATTCTTTCAGAGGTGGCAAAAAGTATGAAAAGCTCACTTCTTCTTGACAAAACTCCAGTGTGAGTATCTGTGTGTATTTCTACATTAATATGTATTTCTGTTTGGAGCATGCGGCTCTGGCTCCTGGCCACTCAACCTTTACTCATTGTGAGCAGAATCTCTTTTCCACACTCCAGTCTGGCCACCTGCCCTCCTGCAGGTGGCCACTTTGACAACACCTTACTGGCACCCAGTGGTGATGGGAGATACTGCACCCACTTGATGCTCGGCTGCCGGCAGTGGGAGAACTGTTTACAAGTGGCATTTGGCCCTAATTAAAAGCAGCACTTGTTGGAGCACTAGGTCTGCAGAGGGACTCGCATCCACGGTGACGCAAACTGGGCCACGGATCCTCTGATAAGCTTCCTCCACTCTGCACATAAACACACACACACACACAGGTCAACAAGGGAACACTACCAGAAACACATCTAACAACGTTTTGCTGCACTGTCGTGTGTATGTATGCACATGTAATAAAACATGTCTCAGGGTGCAGATTTATACTTAAAGAAATGTACTTGTGCTAGTGATTGACAGTTTGCTGAAACCTCTNCACTGAGCTTAATAATTTCAAATTGTCAATTTAGGAGGGCATGAAAATATACACGATACATAAATAAATCCAACAAGAAGGCAGGTCTTAGGAGGCTCAAGGAATTTGCTAATTATCATAGACTGTATACTAGCAAGGGGGTCTTAGAAGACCGTAAATTATATTTTCTAAAATAAAAGTAGGCTACAGTATTTTTTGATTTCAGGGTTAAATTGATTATTTCACTTTTAGGTAAACTAATGTTTTGGATCTGTTGTGCAGATCAGATTAAAAGATGCCTCCGTCGAAGGTTCCATAATAAAGATTGTTAACAGAAAATTAATTTGATCCCTGGTCTGTTAATGATTTTTTAATTTTAGTTTTTCAATTTTTTAAATAGCCTCATTGAATGCTCGGCTGCCGGCAGTGGGAGAACTGTTTACAAGTGGCATTTGGCCCTAATTAAAAGCAGCACTTGTTGGAGCACTAGGTCTGCAGAGGGACTCGCATCCACGGTGACGCAAACTGGGCCACGGATCCTCTGATAAGCTTCCTCCACTCTGCACATAAACACATACACACACACAGGTCAACAAGGGAGCACTACCAGGGACACATCTGATACAGTACTGTAATGTTTTGCTGCACTGTCATGTGTATGTATGCACATGTAATAAAACATGTCTCAGGGTGCAGATTTATACTTAAAGAAATGTACTTGTGCTAGTGATTGACAGTTTGCTGAAACCTCTCTCTTTCTGTTTTCTAATTCTGCTGGCCCAACATCTGGCTGTCCCATGTGGACAAGCCGTTGCGTCAGGACAGGAGATGAATGAAAGTAGCTATCGACCTGTCTGAGTAGCAACTAACTGGGCCCGCAATGGCTGCGAGTTTTGACCAGCTTAATGGAGCACAGCAGCTCAGCAACTAATCACCTGCTCTTTCTCATCAGCTCCTTCCCCCGTGGGACGGTAATTGATTGTTAAGTGTTTGATGGATCAGACTAAGACTGAGCTGGTCTGGCTGTGAAAACGCTGTACACTTTGTACTTTCTAGCACGAAACATGTGTTGAAGTGTGACCCATGGTTGAGGTTACTCTCCCCTTGTCTGGTATTGCCAATCCTGGGAACTGTATACAGTACATTCACACTACACAATTAAATTAAGTCTTAACATTGACTGAGCTGTGTTATTGTATAAAATAATAATTTTGCTTTCTACCATTCATGATTTTTCTTAAAGCAACAGATTTTTTTTCGGCTGCAATGTATTTTGTTTGCAAAATAACTGCCATTGATCACTGTTTCAAATGAAAGAACGTCTTCAATTTAGACAATTTGCAGTGAAACTCTGACAGATCTGTTTTAAAAGCCAAAAATCACGTTGATTAATACATGTAGTATTTGATTGCAAGGGAATCAAATGGCAACCATTTATGAGAATAATTAAACAAACGTGTCTGATTTTCAATGAATACATTTTTACATGTACAAGGAACTCTCCAAATGACAGGGTATTCATTGGGTATTCGTTAATTTGAGCTGTGTTCCACTGATTTAAATGCCAAATTCAAAGTCATAAGTATATATCATAACTTTATTCATGTGCTCTAATGATTTCACCTGAGTCGGAAGAGTTGGTTGTGATCCAGCTGCTGTTCCTCATCTGTCTTTGTTTGACCTCTGTCCCTCAGCCTCCTCTTCCTCTCCTCGGGGTCCAGAGTGAGTAAGACCACCAGGCTGGGCTGGAGCAGGTCACTTGGCCAGCGATACACCTCAGAGCCGTCTTGTGGAAGGGCACTGACTTGGCCACTTACTGCCGTGGCAATGGCATAAGCTGCTGTGCTGTGCCAAAATCTGAGGATGGATACAAAGTAGTAGAGCGGAGGTGAAGAACAGTTTCAGTGGTTCTCAAACTAATACAGGTCTTGAAAGACTGCAAATGGAACCAATGTTTAACTGTTGCTACTCTGACTTGTTTTGGTGATGAACAGTAGAAAATGGGCTCCATGCCGAGTCCCCTGTTATTCCCCGATCTGTTATGGAAGCACGATCCATAGTGTACTTCCGGGGCGCACGGATTGCCGTTGTTTATGAATAAGAACTGTCTTAATTTACTTAGAAAAAAAAAAGTGCTTTATCTTTGCCAATCTTCATGTAGCTAATTTACACCACTCGTATTTCCATTACGAATCATTGGTTAAGGTGACATGTGACGCATTAGATCTGACCCCTAGCCGGGGGCTGAATGAGAAAAACCCTGCAAGATACAGAATGAATTATTTCCATGGTGAAACAGCACCACTCAGTGGTGAAGCTGCATATCATTTTACCCATGACGTTAATATGTCGATGATTTTAATGGAAATACAAATGGCGTATAGGCCTGTCACGATAATTAATTTTGCTGGGCGATTAGTTGCCTTAGAAATTATTGTGATAAACAATAATATTGTTTGAAATTTAATAATAATTAATTGTCAAATTTTTGAAGAAATGTTGATTTGTTTGGAGTGTAGTACCTTTTTGACCACCTGATGGCAGTATAAGACTGTTTGAATCGAAGGATGGATAGTTGAGCAGCGTGTTTCTTTAGGAAAAAAAAAGGAGGGAGGCCCCTTGAAGTGACATGGGCTGACATGGTGACACGGCAGACGCTCGATGATTTGAGTTTTTTAGCATAGCATTTTTCACACAAAGCTTTTAATAAAAATTAAAAAAAAATCAGTAAACAAGTTCTCAGTTTCTTTTTGCAGAGAAAAACAACTTTTTACATAAAGGCATGGGTTTCAACTGTGAATTTTGGAGCTTGACAAGAGGGAGGTTTATTCCCGGGGTCAGCCTGTTCGCTTAGCTTCTCAACTTAGTGTTGCTTTTAATTATCCCAAAACATGATTTTGGAGGGTTAAAACAGATTTTAAAGCAAAAAGAGAAAGGGAGGGATCAGTGAAGAGCACTGGCATTGAGTCGTGTCTTCAGTAGAAAGAGAAGGTACAATAAAACCTGTAAATGAAATTGAGGTCGATAATTTTCATTCATCATGTGATTATCGCGATAGGCCTAGTAGCGTAAATTAGCAACATGAAAATCGGCGGAGATAGAGCACATACTTTTCTACGTAAATACAGTTCTCGTTCATAAATGGAATTATAACATTGCCTAGGAAAATTAATCAATTTATAGAAAGAAATATTTTAATTAACATTAATACATGTGATATGCTTCATAAATATATTTTATTAATATCAAGTAATTATTTTCAGTACATTTTCCTTAATCTAGCATATTCAACAATGATCCGTGAGACCCAGAAGTATTCCTTTTAGTGCATGCGCAAACGAGCTACACTACAGATCGGCTTCCGTAACAGATCGGGGAACGACACCCCCTCCTTACTGGTCAGCCGCAAAATGTCCTGGATAACAGTGGAGGTGGAAAAACTCTCCTTCCACCACTGGAACTGAGCAGAACATTCAGCAAATTTGCTGGTTGTTGTTCCACATCTGTTTGCTCACAATACGTGCTGGATTATATATATACTGTACGGTAGACTGATAGAAGAAAAAAAAGCTGCTTCAAGTCAAAAAGAAAGAATATACAGTATCTTACTATTAGATTTACAGTAAGAGATAAAAAGACTTGTCTGTGTGTCTGAAAACTGACAGGATGATGTTTACTGAAATGAAAATACTCATCGAAACATTACACAACAGTCATGTAAGGCACTCGAAAAGGAAATGAAATGTGAATATCACGAAGAAAAATCACTTTCAGAATTGAAACATTGAGCCACGAATACTGCAACATTACATTTTGGAACAGACTGAACTTTACGGTTGTCCTTTTACTTCATCTGATACTGTGATGATTAAGAGTACTATTCAGTATTGAGCTGTTCCGTTCAACTAACAAGATGTCAGCCAACTCTTACCTGTCAACAATGACGGGGGCCTTCATGCCCTCTTGGCATATTTGCTCTGCAGTGATGTAGTTCCCGAGAGCATAGAAAGCTCTGCGAATGAGCGGCGGCTCTTGATCGAACTGTGCTCTCCAAGGAGACAGGCACTGGGGAGGGGACCTCAAAAGGGTGGCCCCAAGAGTGTCCCTTAGTGATTCTGTAAGAGTAGTTTTACCTTGAATGGCAAAAGGTGGAAAATGATCACATGAAGCATGTTAAAAACACAAAATCAAATAACCATGCTTTACAAAAAATAGAACAAATGACTGACGTAACAATTGCAATGTACACCTCACACTCCTATCTGACCTGTGTGCTGGAGTCCTCATGAGGTTTCTAAGATGATCAAGATGATTAAATAAACAATTTTAATCTGGATGTAATGTTTCTGAGCTCACAATACATGATATCCCATTAGGCCAAGCTCACTGGCAGATAATGGTTTTAGCAGAGAACCAGCCGTCACTTCATCCGACATCCATGCATCAAACCAATCCAACATTTATTTATGACGTAATGGCATTAACCTGTAGCATCCAGGCCCTCGATGACAATAACAGGGAAGTCTGGTTTTCCTCCGGCTCTGCTGGGAAGCGTCCTCAGCGCTGCCGCGGTCTCTGGGATGATGTCACCACACTGCAGAACAGGCAGAGTCAGTGTGCTGCTGTGAGACAGCCGGCAGGAGGGAGTCGCACGGTGCGGTGCACATGAACACACACACTCATGCTGCGCTGAGCCACCTGGCACAGTTACGCCGGAATTACACTGCACGCGGCTCCGCCCCGCTGCGGTCCGCATGTCGCAGCTGACGTGAGTCCTCGCCCACTGCCTGCGCTCCCCTCAGGTCCGCCTGGATGCGCCGCTCCAAGACACGTGCGAGATCGCGCGATAAATCAAGTGAAGTCAGAACAAAACAATTCATTCGGTGGAAGAAGGAGAACAACTGTAGAGAGACTGCTGCCTTGATCTTCTCTCGTAAATAAGCTACATGGTTTGAGCAACAGGAAGTGATGTTTACATTTCAGAATAAAATACGTTTTTATTTATTTATTTCTTGTATTGCGTTTGTAGGCGTAGTCATAGTCATAAATATAATAGTTTAGTCATAGAATAGTCATAAATGATAGTTTGACAGCATTTTTGTACAAATAAATCCGTATAGAGCTAGGATTAGTCCGCCCGTGGTGATTTTATTTTGTAAATACGGAAGTTGTGCTCGTTCCTTTTCCTGTTGGTGCGACGTAATCTTCAAAAGTTGACTCCGGCACAGCTCCGGCGTCCGGCAGAAATAGAAAAATTTCTAATTTTGACGGACTGCCGTCCGCTCTCCGCAGCTCGCCGCCGCCGTGCGGAGCCAGTGTAAACTCTGTCATTGATTATAATGGGTGCGTATTTGCTGCGGAGGTCGGACCGGAGCGGGGCGGAGCCGTAACGCATGTGGTGTAATTCCGGGGTTAGATAAATTAAAGGCCCAACATTCAATTCACATCACCCGCCACCGTTCATGCCAGTGTTTCACACTCGGCTCGTCTTATTTTCAGAAATGACAGATGAAATATTTTGTACTCCAATAAGGTTTTTAGCAAAAATTATGTGCTCAAAATATGAGTTGGGGAGGTTGTTCCGCTATTACATTAAACATTTGCTGAATATCTGTTAATACGTTTTTGTTTTCTAAGGTCATTTAGCTGTGATTTCCATCGTGAATCATGTTACGTGCAACAGTTACCGTATTTTCCGGGTGAAAAGTCGCTCCGCCCTATATGTCGCATTAGTCCAATTATGTCCAATAAAGTGGAAAAATCCATAAATATGTCGCTTCGGCCCATAAGTCGCATCTATTATGCTACGCCGCTGACGCGTCACCACCCTGCTGCATTTGGCGGCCACAGGAGCGAGCACGGAAGGACTTTACAAGATTAACACGGTAAAATCAATTATTTGTTTGCTGAAAATTATAGCAAAGATGTGTCTTTCCTTAATAAATTCACGTAATTGTCAAATCAGCTGGATTTTAAAAAGTAGTTTCGCTACGTGCACGCGCGAGGGTGGGACCGGACGGCTTCATTTCTTTAAAACTTAGCAAGATAAACACTTAAAATATATATTTCTTAGCTGACATTATAGCACAAGTGTTTCTGAGCTTAACCTTTCCTTAATAAATCAACAAATGGTCAAATCTGCTGGATTTAAATTGTTTCGCTTTGACGTCTTCCAAACGGTTGGGCGGGCTGCGAAAATAAATTATAAATAAATCGAATTTTAGCTCAAACATCTCCTACAGCTAATGGGTTGTAAATGTCCATCCAGTGATTACTTTCTGTAAGTTTCATCAAAATCTGTCGTGTGGTTCATGAACTATTTTGCTAACAAACACTAGTTCAGACCTACCTCCAGAGTTCAGGAGGCCGGGCTGCAACAGAGTGAGTCCGAGCAGAGGAGGCTTTTTTCGGACACATGAGCTGGGAACGGTCGGTAGACCCTAGCGGCCGAAAGCGGTACTGCTCCATTTTTTTCGTCAGAATGAATGGAAACTGTCATATCTTAAGCCGGGTTCCCACCGAACGCGTCTTGAGCATCAAAAACGCTCCCGACGCGCGGTGTTGGCTGCTTGTCAACAGATGTCTGTTCACATCGAACGCGTCTGACGACACGCAGTGGGAGGAGCGTCTGGCTCCTTTTCCGGTGGGGTTTATTTTGTTTTTTGTAAACCGGGCAGATAAAATCGGCTGTACATGAGCCTCGTTACTACTTGAGTGGGTTTTCTACGAGCCGAACTGCAGCTCCGAAAGTCTTTGTTGAGATTAAAACGTTTTTTTTATGTTTGGGGTGATCGTACGCTCGAGCGGACAGCGGCAACTGTAAAAATGCCAAGTTTCTTACCGGAGGCTGGTTTCTTAATGGAGGCTCGATGGGCTAAGTTTAAAAAGTCCAAAAAAAGTCCTGTCGTCGTTGCGTCATCACATAGCAGAGGCTCTCCCGATTGGTTACTGTTACGCGGCGAGCAGCCGAAGTAGGTCAAAGTTAAATTTATTGAACTCCGGCAACGGCTGCTCTGGACGCTCCGCATGCACGGAAAAGAACTGCCGCGCCCTGCCGCGTTGCTCGAACTGCTCAAAACGCGCCGCGTCACGCTTCGCCGCTCTTCCACATAGACTTTGCATGTAAACTGGCTGCTTCGGCTGCTCGAAATGCGTTTGGTGTGTAGCCGGCATTAGCCAAAAATTGGTCTAAAAATATGGGAAAAAATCCATAAATATGTTGCTTCACTCTATAAGTCGCAGAACATGAAAATTAGTTTAAAAAAACTGACTTATAGGCCTGAAAATACGATAATTAGTTTTAAAAGTACTGTACATCTACAGTATTGAGGTCTTTCCAAATGTCTCATCAAATTCCATCCTGTGGTTAATTAGATAATTTACTAACAAGCAGATAGGGTTGACCAGTAGTTAAAAGGTAAGGTTTTAGAAAAAAAACACTGAGTTTAAGTTGGGGGTCTGTGTCAGCTACGACCACATCAAATTTGACCTCACTACCTCTAAAACTGACTGTGTTTGTTATAAACACCTTGCGGTGTTAGCCATCTTGAACTGGATTGACTCCAAAAGGTAGTAAGTTGTAGCTGTGCGTTTAATTATTAATTCCTGAAAGTTTTATTAAAATCCGTCCAGTGATTCGTGAGATATTTTGCCAACAATAAAACACACTCACAGAAAGTGTTTTGGGGGTGGGGGGGGTTTAGCTTACAATTGCAATACCTCAACTCACCACACGATGGAGACATTTCCCCAAATGTAGCCACATAGTATTCCGTTCTGTTTACTAAACAATGAAGCGTTGCGGCGCATTATTTATTTACACACCTCTTTTAAAACGTCACAGGCCTCATCAAGGCTGTAGAAGACGTCAGAGTTGATCAAGTTGAGAGTAGCTGGGTGATATGTTGGCGCCGCTGCTGGCACCATATAAAACTTTGGAGCCACTTCCATCATGTCTCTCTCTGGATTTGTCCACACGTGCTGAGTCCACAGATCGTCTTCACCCCCGGAGTATGAACACACCAACACCGGATCATGCTGCTCTAAATGACCCAAAAGTCTCTCAATCAGGGAGGAATTCTCAGAGTTGCCTTTTAAGAAGTAGCCCTTGATGAGAGAGTTTTTAGCATCTGGAAGAAACGACAGCATGTTGGAGAAGTGCGCGCCGGGAGGCAGGTCTCTCAACAGTCTGTCCTTCAGCTCCCAGTGACACTTCTCTCTCCTGATCCTGTCGCTGCTGCACACCAGAAGGGAGTAGCACTTGTCGGTCCCCCCCTGGAGTTTAGGGAAAGTCAAGGGTGCGCTTTCTCCTCGCTTCTCCTCCTGAAGCCCAAAATAAAAAGGCGCTCCTCCGTCCAGCTCCACGGAAAAGACGCGCGAGGACCAGCGCGCAAAAGCGCACCCGAGTTCCGTCAAACGCCGCGCCATGTTTCTCTCTCACCACATGATGAGGTTTCTCATGTTTTTATCAGCGACAGCGAGGTTACATAATGAACTGTTTCCGGTGCAGGGAAAGAGAAACGAAACCTGAGCTGGAGAACAGAAAACGAAACTTAAACCATTCCTGAGAAATGAAATGCAGTCATGACGCAACATGTTTTGGAGTCAGACACACCACTGACAATAAACTGTGGAGACAAATCTTTAACGGGTCAAAATCCATTCTCTTGTGCTTTTTACAGCCACACTAAAACAGAGGTGTTGTGAACTCTTTATCATTTTTCATATTTCTGCATATTACAAATATGAAACATCATATTATCAAACAAGTCCCAAAAGTAGATAAAGAGAACCAACAAATGAGACAACAATTATTATAACTGGTCGTTTATTTATTGAGGAAAATGATCCACTATTACATATTAGTGAGTGGCAAAAGTATGTGAACCTCTAGGATTATCAGTTCAATTGAAGGTGAAATGAGTCAGGTGTTTTTAATCGGTGTGATGATGATCAGGTGTGAGTGGACACCCTGTTTGGTTAAAACAACAGGATTTAAATGAAAAAGTTTAATGTTTGGAGAAAGGAAATCTTTGAATTCCTGCATAAGAACCTTATTCCAGTGGTGGTAGTATCATGGTTTGGACCTGTTTTGCTGCATCTGGGCCAGGATTGCTCGATGGAACAATGAATTCTGAATTATATCAGAGATTTAACGAAGAAAGGACATCTGTCCATGAAGTGAATCTCAAAGAGATGGTGGGTCATGCAGCAACACAATGACCGTCAGCACCAGCTGTTCTACCAAAGAAAAGTTCATGTTTTGGAACGTCCAGGTCCAAGTCCTGACCTTAATCCAATCCAGATGTTGTGGAAAGACCTGAAGCAGCAGTTAATGTGAGGAAACCACAAACATCCAGAGTTGAAGCTGTTCTGTAACAGCAGATACAGGTAGTCCCCGACTTACGAGCGCTCTTACCTACGAGGTTCCGGACTTACGAGCTGGCGAACGAGCAGTACATTTGTAAAATACAGCACTTTTATGTGTTTTTAGATGAAAGTGTGTTAGCTAACCATTTGGAAACAATCCGCTCATTCTCAATCAGTTCATCTGGACATTTTCTTTTTAGTAGAAACGTTTCGCCCTCACTCCAGAGGGCTTCGTCAGTCAGAGTAGTCCAAAGCAAACTGAAGCTACCCCACCAAGTAAACAACTTAAGTGGACCAACCAGTTTGCTGTAGCCAAGATGGTTTCTGATTGAGAATGAGCGGATTTGATACCTGGACTATTGAGAATGAACTTTCTTGTCATTTGGAAACAAGTTTCTGAGCATGTTTATGAACTAGTACGAACATCTGTGATGAAAAACAAGTGTTCGTAGTAGCGCTAGCATAAATTTTCCGACTTACGACCGAAAATCCGGACTTACGAGAACACGTGTTTCGTGTTCCGACGTACGAATTTTCGTCTTACGAGAGCCTCGCAGGAACGGAACTCGCTCGTAAGTCGGGGACCACCTGTACTGAAAGCAAAAGTTCACACACTTTTACCACTCACAGATATGTTATTGGATCATTTCTCTCAATAAATAAGTATAATTTTTGCCACATTAGTTTAACTGGGTTCTCTTTATATTTTAGGACTTGTGTGAGAATCTGATGATGTTTTAGGTCATGTTTATGCAGAAAACTCTAAAGGCTTACCAAAGTTTCATATTCAGCTTCCAAAACTTTTGGCTGCACCTCTCAAAAATATCTTGCACAGTCACCCGGTTCGGATGTTATCAGTCCATTAAATGGGCGTGGCTTTGCACGTTCAACAGAAACGCATGCTGCAAGCTGCGACTCAGTTTCGTTTTCCCTGCGTGTAAACAGAAACTTTTGCGCGCACCGGGGCGGACTATTTAAGTGCCGCCTCACAGCCTCCATGTGCATCCACAGCGCAAAGACAACACCTGCTGTCAACATGCACCTGTCCTCTTTGACTCCGAGGGTCCTGCAGCTCTGCATCAGCACCATCCTCAGCATCCTCTCCAAGGTTTGGTTCTGGACCAGAGGAGCCTGCGGGAGGAAGGTGGACTCCCTGGTTCCGGATGTCAACAGTCCTCAAGACCCTGACGCGACCACCCCAACAAGCGTCAACTATCACTTCACGCGCAAATGTAATTACAAGTGCGGGTTTTGTTTCCACACGGCGAAGACATCCTTCGTGCTCCCTCTGGAGGAGGCCACGCGCGGGCTCCAGCTTCTGAAGGATGCAGGTAAAGTTCATACATTGCTGATTCATTTGTTTATTTTTGCACAAAGCTTATCTTTTTTATTTAAATCTCATTTAAGGAATGGAAAAGATCAACTTTTCTGGAGGGGAGCCCTTCTTGCACGAGAAGGGGGACTTCCTGGGGAAACTGGTCCAGTTCTGTAAAGTGGACCTGCAGCTCCCCAGTGTCAGCATCGTGAGCAATGGGAGCATGATCAGAGAAGGATGGTTCCAGAAGTATGGTGAGATCCAATGACAGCGACAGGCTTTAATCAATGCCATGTAAAAGTGTAATTATCGCCTAAAAGTACAGTAATGTGACTGTTAGCAAAATAACTCATAAACCAGGGGGCGGATTTTAATTAATTTTGCAGACATTAATCACTGGATGTATATCTACAACCGATTAACTTTTAGAATCAAGGTTCAAGATAGCTGTGAAAGTTGACTGATCTTAAAATCATCAAAAATGGCTTTAGCTCAGTTTATTTCACATATATTGCACTTTGAGATTTTTATTAATGAAAAGTGCATTATAAATGGAATTCATTCTTATTCTTATTATTATTATTATTGGGTGAAAATTTGTTGTGGTATTAGGCAAGAGTGGTCCCCCGCACATATTCTGAGCACTAACAAGATTGCATGAGAAATTTATTTAAAATGTTGCTATTGGCCTACCTTTGCTTGTTAGTGTGTCTGTTAGCAGAATATCTTATGAACCACTGGATGGATTTTAATGAAACCTGCAGGAAATATTCAATAGATAAATGTTTACAAATGTTTACCTTTTGGAGCCAAGCTAATTCAAGATGGCCAACTCACCAAAGAAAACATCAAACTGGCTACATTGAGTCAGTGTTGCACATACTGTACTAAAATCTGGTGAAGTTGTAGCTGAAATTCCATCACAACAGGTACTTCAAGTGCTACTCAGGATTTTTGCTTAAAACTTTAGGGTTAACTGTTAGGTCAACGTTGGTTGTCTGTTAGCAAAATATCTCATGAACTTCAAAGCAGATTTTAATGAATCTTGTAGAAAATGTTCATTACCTATTCCACTATAAATGATTAACCTTTGGAGTCAATCCAGTTCAAGATGTCTGCCGCAGCTAATCAATATTCACCTTCACAAAAATGGCTATAACTCAACAAGTTATAAATTGAATTCATTATTATTATTATTATTAAGTTTGACAGATATGAGCTACAATTTGATGTGGTAGTAGCTGAGAGTCATTCACAACACATATTCTGAAGGTGATATCTCACATTATTGCATGATGTTGTGCTTAACTTTTTTTTTTAATTCATAGTTTGACCAAAACAGTTTCTACTGTTATTTCTTAACATAAATTGATTTTAGTTTGAAACTCAGTTGAAGTGAGTTCTTACAAAAGGGTATTGCTGTCATCCATGAAATAATATTTTTTGAAATTATATTGTACAAACGTGATAAGTATGTAGTAAAAACGTGATATTATGAAGTAAAAACGTGTAAAACGTGATAAGTATGTAGTAAAAACGTGATATTATGTGGTAAAAACGTGATATTATGTAGTAAAAATGTGATATTATGTAGTAAAAATGTGATACAGTATTATGTAGTAAAAATGTCATAAGTATGTAGTAAAAACGTGATATTATGTTGTAAAAACGTGTAAAACGTGATAAGTATGTAGTAAAAACGTTATAAGTATGTCGTAAAAACATGATATTATAATAATAATAATAATAATAATAATGTCTATTATGTAGTAAAATGTGATATTATGTAGTAAAAACGTCATAAGTATGTAGTAAAAACATGATATTATATAGTAAAAACGTATAAAACGTGATAAGTATGTAGTAAAAACTGATACAAGTATTATGTAGTAAAAATGTGATATTATATAGTAAAATGTGATATTATGTAGTAAAAACATCATAAGTATGTAGTAAAAACGTGATATTATGTAGTAAAAATATGTAAAACATGATAAGTATGTAGTAAAACGTGATAAGTATGTCGTAAAAACGTGATATTATATTGTACAAACGTGATAGGTATGTCATAAAAACGTGATAAGTATACTGTACAGTGTTGTACAAATGTGATAATATCATATCATGTTTTTACTACATACGTATCACGTTTTTACTACATAATATCACATTTTTACTACATACTTATCACGTTTTTCTACATAATATCACATTTTTAATACATAATATCACATTTTTACTACATAATATCACGTTTTTACTACATATCACATTTTTACTGCATACTTATCACATTTTTACTGCATACTTATCACAATTTTTCTACATAATATCACGTTTTTCCTACATACTCATCACATTTTTACTACATAATATAACATTTTTACTACATATCACGTTTTTACTACATAATATCACGTTTTTACTACATACTTATCACATTTGTACAACATAATTTCAAAAAATATTATTTCATGGATGACCGCAATACCCTTCCTTCAGGGAGGGTTTAACTTAATAAGTCTCTGGACTTTTTCCCCCCTAGGCAACTATCTGGATATCCTGGCCATCTCTTGTGACAGTTTTGATGAAGAAACCAATCAGCTGATCGGCAGAGCTCAAGGCAGGAAGAGCCACATCGAGAACCTGTACAAGATCCGCAGCTGGTGCCAGCACTACAAAGTGGCCTTTAAAATCAACTCCGTCATCAACACCTTCAACGTCCACGAGGACATGACGGAGCAGATCAACCAGCTCAACCCTGTCCGCTGGAAGGTGCAGGCGCAGTGCAACGCTGTGTGCGGACGTTTGACCGGACGGTGCTCATCCTCTTGTGCGTCCCGTCTTTAGGTGTTCCAGTGTCTGCTGATTGACGGGGAGAACGCAGGAGAGGCCGCTCTGAGGGAGGCGGAGAGGTTCGTCATCGAGGAGCAACAGTTTCAGGAGTTTCTGGACAGACACCGGGGCGTCCCCTGCCTCGTCCCCGAGTCTAATGAAAAGGTACGAAACACAATAGGGACAGGTCGGCTGCGTATTTTCCATCGTTTCTCTTGGTTTTGCTTAAATTTTGTCAACGCAAATGTGTCTTTTCACCTGTAAATTCACTCAGCGTGGTGCACAAAGTACTCAATTCTAGTACTTACCGGTAAGTAGAAGTATTGATGCTCATGGTCAAATCGTACTCAACTATAAGTAAAAGTTGCTAAGTCAAAAGTTTACTCAAGTTAAAAGTACTGAAGCACTTACTTTTGAAAACATATTCAAAAGTGCATGCATTTGAAAAAAAATACTCAAGTATTTCAAAGTACAAATTATATTGTCTAATATCAGTACATTTCTGTATTGTTTTGAGTGATTTTACAGAAGCTTGTAACTCTCTGATGTAGTGACATGTAGAACCACTCTTAACACCACATGCCTTAATAAAACCTGTAAACTACAAATACATATGTAGTCCTCGGGTTACGACGGTCTCAAGTTACGATGTTTCATGGTTACGACACATCTCCCATTTACTATGATAAGCCTTCTTTTGAGTTACGCAGTTTTACGTCAAAAACGTTGTGACGCAGCGGCGGAAGAATACAGTATTGAACTGTACGCGGTGCAGGAATACGGCGGATGGACCGGTTTTACGTCGTAAACGTAGCGGCGAAAGAATACTGCACTGTACTGTGAGCGCGGTTTTACGTCCTAAACGGAATGCGGAATACGGCGGATGGACTGGTTTTACGTCGTAAACGTAAAGCATTGGCGGAAAATATTGTACTTGACGCGGTGCAGCGGTGGAAAATATTGTACTGTACACAGTGCAACAGCGGAAAATATTGTACTGTATGCGGTGCAGTGGTGGAGGAATACTGTACTGTACTGTGAACGCGGTTTTACGTCGTAAACAGAAAACGGAATACAGTTACGGCAGATGGACTGAGGAGAACGGCATCAACAGCATCCTAGTAGGCCATAAACTCTTTTTGCTCTTCATTATGGCTCCCAAATGTATGTGTTTATTGATAATGTAGGGTACTGTGTTAGGATATGCTAAGTGCTTGGTAATACAGTACTGTACATGTATATGGTGCAGTATGTATGTATATTTCGACTTGCGTCAAAATTCGGTTTACGACGCCGCGTAGGAACGGATCTACATCGTAAGTCGAGGACGACCTGTACTGTAATATCTCCCTGCATTTTACATGTGTGTAGAAACTCATGGAAATCCTAACAGATGATGCACATTTAGTCTTTTCCTCAGTTTCAGTATCCATACACTGCATTGTTCGTGTGTAAAAGTACATATATTGACAGCAACAACTTATAACACAGGAGAGGAAACAGTAACACTGATAACTGAAATTATGGCCATACTTATAGAAGCTTGCAAACAATGAATGTTCTGCACATATGAATCCAGCATAATACCTGAATCAACAACTGGCCGACTGCATTTAAGGAAAGAAAACAGCAACAGCGGATTACAAAGCTGAGCCAAAAGGAACCATTAACGAGAAGCTTCCTAAGAAATGTAGTGGAGTGAAAATCACAAGTTCCCAAAAACACAAATACTCAAGTAAAGTAAATATACTTGGAAAATATACTTAATGTCACAATTGGCTGTTGCTGGTGAACCCAGTGGTGCAGGCAAGCAGGCGAGGACTCAGAAATACATCAAAATGAAGAATTTATTAACAAAACAAACGAGCTGATATGGCATCGAAACAAAACATAGAATGAACAGGGGTTACTCACAATCTAGACGACATCATAGTGGACAGATAAACAATGCCAGGACAACAACTAACACAGAGTACACATACTTGTATAGAGGAAACACCAATCAGACAAAGTGAAGGCACCTGTGAGTAATCACAGATGCCAGAGGAGACAGAGAATGTGACATGAACACGACACAAGATGGAGCTAGATACTAGCGAAACCCAAACCCGAGAAAGAGGATCTGGCGGAACACAGACATAAACACACCACCAGGGATAAAACCACAACTCCTAAACTTAAGTACAGTACTCAAGTAAATGTACTTTATTACTGTCCACCTCTAAATTTAATCCATGTATTTGCAATGTTTAAATATGTGCATCACACTGGAAACATTTTATAACCGGAGCATCTAAGTTATAAAACCATTGACTCCCATAGAAAAAACACTTGTAGAGCATTCTATCCATCCATCCATTATCTTTTTACTGCTTCTTCCTTTTCGGGTCATGGGGGTCAATGGTGCCCATATCCATCAGTCACTGTGTGAGAGGCGGGGGGACGTCCTGGACAGGTCTCCAGTCCATCACAGAGACACATAGAGACAAACAAGACAAACAACCATTCACTCTCTCACACACACCTTGGGACAATACAGTATAGAGTTACCAATCAACCTAGCATGCATGTTTCTTGTCTGTGGGAGGAAACCGGAGTACCTGGAGAAAACCCACTCATGCACGGAGAGAACATACAAACTCCACCCATAATGACCCCCCGGGCGGGATTCAATCGGCAACGTTCTCACTGAGAGGCAGCAGCTCTACCAACTGTGCCACCGTGCAACTCCTTTAAAGCACTCTTGGATCAATGTTTGCAGATTGGGGAAAAGGCAGGATGTTGTTGAACAAACAGGATAGGAAGCAGAAGACAGAAGTTGTTTTGCTTTAACGTTTTGTGGATCTGTTGAACCAACGTATCTGAATATGTGTTGCTGTTTCCCACAGATGAGGAACTCCTACCTGATTCTGGATGAGTATGTAAGTCATGTGCTTCAAACTAAAACTTTGATCACAGTTACAAGTTGGTTTCTTTTACGCAAAAACCTAAAAGAAACTAATTTCTCTGTTCCTTTGGATTTTTTTTTCCCTTCCAGATGCGTTTCCTGGACTGTCGAGAGGGACGGAAGGACCCGTCCAGATCCATCCTGGATGTGGGGGTGAAGGAGGCCATCCTGTTCAGCGGCTTTGATGAAAATATGTTTCTAAAGAGGGGAGGGAAGTACGTGTGGAGCAAAGCTGACATGAAGCTGGACTGGTGAAATTCTGCAACTTGTACAAATTACAGTATAAATATAAATGTGTATATATGTACTATGTGATGCTTCTGTTAGCTGTAAAATATTATTAAATGTACAGAGTATTTATTGACAGTATTTTTAGAGCTTTAGTGTGTTGTTTCATTTAAATTATGAACATAGATGCTTAATTTAGTCTGCTGTTTAGTTTGTAATGTTTTATCATTTAATTGTTTCCTGATCAGGAATTAAAGCTGTCAGCCGTATCGCCTTTTGTACAAGTGTTGCAATATTAAATGAAGTAAATTCTACCAATAATAGTAGAGTTAATACATATTTTCTGATACATATATTACGTGTAATTCTGTGTCCAGAGTGAAAGAAAGCACCATGACTGACTTGGTGTGCTCTTAAATAATATTGCAGTTTGATTTTTTTTTTTTTGGTAAATATATATTTTTGCATTGCTGTTGATTTTTTTTTTTAAGGGTTCATATATGATACAC
The DNA here is from genome assembly GCA_038048925.1 of Garcialebias charrua. Taxonomy (NCBI): domain Eukaryota; kingdom Metazoa; phylum Chordata; class Actinopteri; order Cyprinodontiformes; family Rivulidae; genus Garcialebias; species Garcialebias charrua. Next base: position 22,121 of record JBBPBX010006437.1, on the reverse strand, counting down.
AAAATAAATGAATACAATCTGAACTTTTTTCTTTGGATCTTTTTGTCTCCTTGCTGGTGCATCAAAGAACCAAAGAAAAACAAATATCTGTTCTTAACTGGTTCATTCAGTTATTCCAATATGATTATATTATTGATCTATATAGAGAAATATGTCTTTAGGAATCAACTTCCATCTAAATATGCACAAGTAGAATATTGTTTATGAAAGACATAAACGCCACCGGGAGCAGAATTGCATTTCTTGTTTTCTACGGTACTTCCATTAACTTGAGCTCTCTTGGTTAAACATAAATTAATCTGGTATCCATAGAAACGTGAGAGTCTCGACTAAAAGCCATTTCTACAATTACCAAACAATTAAAACTACAAGTAGCCGAATCAGCTAGTGAACAATCTGCACAAAATTGTGCGACCGTAAAACTCGGTCTCAGTTGTGTTCACCCCACAGCTCATGCACACAAGCAAGTCTGAAAGAGATCCCACAGATTTCAAAAATATATGTTTAATCACGATTTGACCAAAATTCCCTCCGCCAGAAAGAAATTGACTAATCATGGCTCTGGGTTGCAAATCAATCCCCAAAAAATGTTTGTATGTCCTCCAGATCTTAAATCCACCAGAATAAATCTATTTTCCCAACATATGTCCCAGTGTGCTTTTTAGGGATGCACCGATACCAGATTTTTGAAAACCAAGTACAAGTACTTACATAAAAGTATTTGCCGATACCAAGGGTACCGATACAAGTACTAATTAATATTTTTAAAAATCATTCTAATTAACTTAAACTGTTTATTTTCATTAGACACTTCAAACATAAATAAACAAAGTACATTACTATTGGTAATCTGTAAAGTATGTCCAAACTTGTCCAAAAAAATTTAATGTTTTACATTTGAACTCTTACATAGTCAATTAAATGAAGTGAAACTGGTATTGGGTCCTGTAGTATCTGAGCCCTTTTATGAGTACGAGTAAACGCACATGGTATCGGACCGATACTGGTATCGGGTATCGATGCATCCCTAGTGCTTTTAGAGCATTTTCCCAGCCAAAATCATCCATTTGGACCCAGTTACAAGGCAATGATTAGTTGAAGGTGAAATTCACTCAGTCTTTGTCCATTACAGCTTGTGATTGATGGGACTGACGTGAACCTGGCTTTGATTCTACTTGATCTACAGATTTGAATGAGAGGTTATTTGGGAGAGAGGCCGGTGGAACAGTGAGGCTACAAGAAGCAGAGGTCACAAAGATGCAGGACTTCAAGTACTTCAGGTCAACTGTCCAGGAAAATGGGGAATGTGGTAAAGAGGTGAAGAAGAGAGTTCAGGCAGCATGGAGTTTCAGGAGTGATTTGTGATGAAAGAGTGTCGGCAAAGGTCAAAGAAAACGTTTATCATAGTGAGACCAGCTAGGCTGTATGGTCTGGAGACAGTGGCATTGACAAAAAGACAAAAACTGGAAGTGGCAAAAATGAAGATGTTGAGGTTCTCCTTAGGAGTGACAAGGATGGATATGATTAGGAATTAGATCATCAGAGGTACAGCACATCAGGTTGAACAACTGGTAGATAAAGTTAGAGAGGACACACTGAGATGGTTTGGACCTGTCCAGAGGAGGGACAGTGGTATACTGGTAGAAGGATGTTAGAAATGCAACTGCCAGGAAAAAGACAGAGGAGATACATGGATGTACCGTACTTTGTAGTTAGGAGTCGGACTTGGGATTGGAGTGAGGACAGAGGATGCAGAGGACAGAGTGAGATGGAGGAGGATGACTCGCTGTGGTGACCCCCTGAAGAGGGAAAATCAGAAAAAAGGGAAAAAAATGAATGATTGAATAAAAAATTAAAAAAAAAATCATTGCATTCACAGATAGTTCTAAACTGTGCCAAAATCTGCTGTCTTGTGTCCCAGTGGCTAAACACCAAGCCTATTTATTTACTCAAACCAACGTAACTTTGCTCTAGTTTATTTCAGCACAAATCTTTGCACAGGTAATGTCCACACGTAGATTCATAGTTTCCAAAAGTTTTTAACCTTATTCATCATATTTTGAAAGGGGTTATCTGTGAAGAATAAATAAATAAATCATCCATCCATCCATCCATCTTCTTCCGCTTATCCGGGGTCGGGTCGCGGGGGTAGCAGCCTAAGTAGGGAGGCCCAGACTTCCCTCTCCCCAGCCACTTGGAGCAGCTCCTACGGGGGAATCCCAAGGCGTTTCCAGGCCAGCCGAGAAACATAGTCCCTCCAGCGCGTCCTGGGTCTTCCTCTGGGTCTCCTCCCGGTATGGAAAAAAAAAATATTTTTTTATGCTCCGTCCTCCTTTTCTTTGAAAGAGTAGCAGCTGATGTAATGCTTACACGTCTGATGAAATCTTCCAAGTGTTAGCTCTCTTTTAATACCAAGATTATTTTAACAGATTAAGTGCTGAGAAATACCCTTTTTTGTGGGGTGGGGGGGATTTTCGAGCTGGGACTAAAAGGAAACCCTTTGGGACTGTAAGACACTGGTAATAAAAAAAAAGTCTCACTTGCTGTCAGTATACAGTAGTTACTTCGAAACAGTTGCAAAAAAATAAAGGTTTTACATTTGTCTTTTGTGTGCTACAAATTCAGATTATCTGACAGCAACAAAAACAACAAAAAATAATTTAAAAGAACAATTACAAGTTTTTTCTATTTTTTCTCTCAGTGTTAATAAATAATGTAATATATAATTTATTTTTCAGTAGGTAAAACAAAAAACACCCAAGAAAAAAGGTATTTACCATGTAATCATAGAAACACAC
>JBBPBX010006436.1:35739-68488 GCA_038048925.1 Garcialebias charrua | reverse complement strand
TTGGGTTGTGATTGAAAAAACGAGATCTCGGATACAAGCGGCTGAAATGAGTTTTCTCCGCAAGGTGTCTGGACTCTCCCTTAGAGATAGGGTGAGAAGCTCGGTCAGTCAGGAGGGACTCAGAGTTGAGTGGCTGCTTCTCCACATCGAGAGGAGCCAGTTGAGGTGGCTCGGGCATCTGGTTTGGATGCCTTCTGGACGCTTCCCTGGTGAGGTGCTCTTGACACGTCCCACCAGGAGGAGACCAAGAGGAAGACCCAGGACACGCTGGAGGGACTATGTTTCTCAGCTGGCCTGGGAACGCCTTGGGATTTTCCCTGGTGAGGTGTTCTTGACACGTCCCACCAGGAGGAGACCAAGAGGAAGACCCAGGACACGCTGGAGGGACTATGTTTCTCAGCTGGCCTGGGAACGCCTTGGGATTCTCTCGGAGGAACTGGTCAAAGTGGCCCAGAAAGGTGAGAAAACGATCAATATTCTCACCACTGGGCACGAAAAATCACATTTCACCGTGGTTCTGGCCTGTGGCGCAGATGGATCCAAGCTCCCGCATTTGGTAATATTCAAAAGAAAGACAATGCCTAAAGAGGACTTCACCCCGCGCGTTGTTGTGGCGGTCAACGAAAAAGGCTGGATGGACGGGGACATGATGAACATGTGGCTGATAAAATGTTTTACCCATCGCACAGATGGGTTCTTCAAAACAAACAAGGCCCTGCTTATCATGGACAGTATGAGAGCCCACATTACGCCTCAGATAAAGGACAAGATCAAAACATGCAACACCGTTGCTACAATAATCCCGGGTGGTTTAACAAATGTCCTTCAGCCCCTGGACATCTCAGTGAACCTTAGCTTTACGTCAGCTCTGCGCCATCTCTGGGAAGAGTGGATGGTGAGCAGTGAACATAGATTTATGGCCACAGGACGGATGAGACACGCCACTTTCCAGCAAGTCCTGGAATGGATAGACAAGGCGTGGACCTCATTGACCAAAAAAACAATACAGGCGGGCTTCAGAAAAGCTGGCATCATTACACCGTCAGCTGGAGCGGCTGGAGCTGAGGACTCCGACAGCGGGGAGGAGGAGGAGGAGATGGAGGGAGCTTTGAGTACCGGTAACCTTCCTCAATCGCTGGCAGAACTATTTGTCAGCGACACAGAAGATGAGGAGTTTAATGGCTTTGAAAAAAAACATAAAATAAATAGCTGTTTCTGTCATCATTATGGCGTGTAGTAATTTTAAAGCAGCTTTATTTTGTTTTAACCATCAAAGTATATTTATTAAGAAAAGTTAAACAGCGACACACTTTTACTATAATGTCAGCAAACAAATACAGTATATATTTTTAGGTGTTTATCTTGCTAAATTTTAAATAGATGCAGGTCTGTTTGCTCGGTGCACAGCAGGTCTGGTGTGTTGCTGCGCGCGCTCGTGTTGTTTATCCGGTAGCGAAACTAATTAAATTCGGCTGAATTTACCATTTTAATCATTTATTAGGAAAAGTTCAGCTCATAAAGACTTTTACTATAATGTCAGCAAACAAATATATTTTTTAGGTGTTTATCTTGCTAAATTATAAATAGATGCAGGTCTGTTCGCTGCTACTGCATGTCTGGTGCTGCACATGCTAGTTTTGTTTATCCGGTAGCGAAACTATTTAAATTCGGCTGATTTGACCATTTTAATAATTTACAGGTAGTCCCCGACTTACGAGCGCTCTGACCTACGAGGTTCCGGACTTACGAGCTGGCAAATTTTTGGAAAAAACGCAAAAAATACCGAGTTTTTCTGTGATTTTTCACCACAGTTCGTTAGCTAAACATGTGGACACACGTTTCCGATCATTTTTATGCACTCGTAAGCAGTTTTTCGATGAAAAACGAGTGTTTGTAGTCGCGCTAGCAAAACCGTTCCAACTTACGAGCGAAATTCCGGACTTACGAGACACGTGGCGGCCGTTCCAAGTTACGAATTTTCGCTTTACGAGCGCCTCGGAGGAACGGAACTCGCTCGTAAGTCGGGGACTACCTGTATTAGGGAAAAGTTCAGCTCATAAAGACTTTTGCTATAATTTTTAGCAAACAAATATATATTTTTAGGTGTTTATCTTGCTAAATTTTAAATAGATGCAGGTCTGTTCGCTCGCTGCACAGCAGGTTTGGTGTGTTGCTGCGCGCGCTCGTGTTGTTTATCCGGTAGTGAAACTATTTAAATTCGGCTGATTTGACCATTTTAATCATTTATTAAGGAAAAGTTCAGTTCAGACACATCTTTGCTATAATTTTCAGCAAACAAATAATTGCTTTTAAGTGTTAATCTTCTTAAAGTCCTTGCTTTGCGCTCCTATGGCAGACATTTGCAGCAGGGCAAAACACTCAGACCATATTTCCGGGTTGTCCGCGGTGACGCGTAACGTCAGCGGTGACACGTTACGTCAGCGGTGACATAGGTGCGACTTATGGGGCGGTGCGACATTTTTATGGATTTTTCCAATTTATTGGCAATAATTGGACAATGCGACTTATAGGGCAGTGCGACTTATCGGTTGGAAAATACGGTAACTGTTATTCATCTTTGTGAAGCAAATCAATGTATAATGAGAATATTTAATCACAGTCATTGCGTGAGGTTACACTTAGCTCAACTTTGCTCAGGTTTAAGCACTGGAATCAGATCATGGCACAGTTTTACCTTCTGAAGCACAATAATTTAATATATATTGTAGTACTAAAATTTTATGTGGTTTTATTACAAATAAGGGACATTTACAAAATATTTACAGATCAAAAAATGAATTATGAATAAATGGTACTACTTGTGTGGCCCAGTAAGAAGGTCCCAGGTTCCCCTCCCATCTCAGACCTTTCTGGGTAGAATTTACAGAGTTTACACATTCTCTCCAAGCACCCATGAGTTTCCTCGGGGTACTCCAATTTTCTCCCACAGACTCAAACGTTGGTTACATATTGTAACCCCATATTCTATGAGAATAGGCGCAGCCCTTTAAGAGCTTCGCTATTGGGTATCCCCCCGCGCATCAGCGCACACTGAAAAACTTTAGTCCACGCTCACCTGCTGTGTGCCTCCACCCCGTCCATATAAAATACGGTGACGCGGGAAAATCGACTCCCAAATAGCTTTTTTTCTTCAGCCATTTAGGAACCAGTGAGGCCCAGGTCTTAAAGGGCTGCGCCTATACTCATAGAATCTGGGGTTACAATACATAACCAACGTTCTATTTTGTATAGGCTCCACCCTTTAAGAGCTTCGCTATTGGGTTAAAGAAGAGCAGGATGTAGTCTATGCCTCACTGGGTCCATCCAGACACAACATGAAGCATCTGCTCACACAACACATTTCATCACTCAGCCCTCTGTGCGCGTGATTAAGCGCTCCATGCGCAGCAGCGCACCAGAGAACGAAGATCTCTGGTGAAAAAAGGCTGAGATGACAGACCTGCTGCTGTGAAAGAACAGCGAAGGTTACAAGCTGTAACAGTGTAACCAAGAGCAGAACAGGTCAACACCTCCTCATGATGAACAGGTTAGTAACATCAACAGTCATGAACTGTGACTGATAATAAACATCACATTGCATCTGCATTCAGGCAAGTGTGAGCCCAGGTTTAAAAAATCCATGAAATAATAATCATTCTGTCAGAACCCTGAAAAACAGAATGGGTCATGGAGAAAGAAAACATCACGTAATGCACAAACAGACGCTAAAGGCGGTGTAGTGCAGCCGCGCACGTCACATAACACGAGAGCGCTCGCACGGGACAGAGGAGGTGAGACGTTGCCTCCTCCTCAGAGTTATGAGGAGGAAGATGAAACCCATCCAAGTTGATCACTCTTGATCTGAAAAACTTGTGATGCTTTTGAAGTAAAAGTAGGGTGAAGACGCAGCATGGTTGAGTTGTCGTCAGCTTGCGTCCTGAGCCACGAGGAAGCAACAGAGAGGGCAGATAATCGCTCACTCTCTTTACATATGTCAGAACTAACAGCAAGGTTGTTTAAAACAGCAAGGTTGTTTAAAAAGACAGAAATTTAAGTGGAACAGAGCTCTTAATCAATGCGTGTAAAACCATTGTTAAGTCCCACTGAAGAAACTAGTGGGCGTGTCACGGGTCTGTGTCTCCGTACACCCTACGTGAAACGCTTCATCAGTGGATGACTAAACACTGCTCTGTCACTGAACCTTCATGGCAGGAAGAAATAGCAGCAGCATAAGTTTTATTGTGCTAAAAGCCAAATTTCTGTCCATCAGTTGCTACAGAAAAGACCGCACGCAGCTTATCTGACATGACTGACAGCTCTTCCTCCCGGACTTGACCCAGGACGCGTGAGATGAGCGGAACTGGAGGGAATGCGTAAAAGAGCTTTTTTTGGGCCAGGGACCGTGCGCAAACACATCCACTCCTAAAAGTGGATTGTCCCGTGGGCTCAGTGAGAACCACAGCTGACACTGGGCATTCTCCCATGAATCGAACAGATCCATCGCTGCCCGGCCAAATTTGGACCAATCTGAGAAACCAGTATGGGATGGCGAGGGCCGCCCCTTGACATTATGTCCGCCCCTTGTTCAGGACGCCGGGGATGTACACTGCTCTGATGGAGAGCAGGTATTTTGTGCTCAGTACAGCAGCTGTCTCACAACTGCGGCAGCTGGGTAGATCGGACACCTCCCTGTTGGTTGATGTACGCTGTTGCCACCTTGTTGTCTGTCTGAATCAGAGCATACTGATTCTGTAGCAGGGGGGCAAAGTGCTGAATCACTTTTAACACTGTCAACAGCTTGAGCACAGTATGTGATCTGGTCACTGTGTTTCCACCATCTCAGAATGGCACATTCCGTCCCAACCTGACAGAGACACGTCCGTGAACACTGAGACGTGTGACTATGTCTGCTGATGGGGACTCCCTCTGACAGAGTGAGAGGGGTTTTCCCAGTGACGTAGGTCGATTCCCACGGAGGGGGAAACAGAGATCATCCGTCTCTTCTGACGCACAGGGCCTACGTGTAAGCAGGCAAACCATCTCTGAATTTTTCTCATGTGGAGCAAACCCAGTTTACAACCATGTGAGCAACTGACATCGTTCCTAGAAGGCGCATTACAGTCAGGACTGTCACAACTTTGCGGGGTTTGGCACAGCTGAGCTGAGCTGTCAGAATGTCAGCTCTCTGCTGTGATAATCAGGCTCTCATTGTGTTTGAGTTTGGCTCCACTCCCAGATAAACAATCATCTGGGAAGGAGAACAGAACTTTTGTCCCAGATTACATAAAAACCCAGGTTTAACAGATGTTTTGCTAAAACTCTGGTCTGTGTTTTGGGATGATGGAGATGTGGAAAATGCGTCCCGCAGATCTATGAAGGTAAACCAGTCGTTCTGGTGGACGTCCTCCAGCAGCTGTTTAATTGTCAGAATGTAGGATTGTCTCTCCATGAACGGATTGTTGAACATGAACAAACCGAGAATGGGTCTCATCCCTCCCGTTTTTTGGCACTAGGAAGTAGCGGGAATAACAACCTGTATTTTCCTCTCCGTCGGGAACTCTGAAAACTACATTTTCATCAGGAGTTCTTGAACTTCTGACTGAAGGGACGAGCTCTGTTCTGGAGCTGACGGGATCGTCTCTATAATCTCTCTGAAAAGTGGGGGTGAGCTGCAACTCCACAGAAATACAGTGAAAAATAGACTGTGACATGTTTTTAAAAAAGGTCTTAAAACCTTTCTTTTTATCCAGTTTTTAATTAATTTATTGTGCTTTTGTTTTTTGTTTTTGTTGTTGTTTTTATTGCACCCAGTTTTTATTTTTATTTGAGTATTTTATCTGCATTTTGTGATTTTTTTTTTTTTTTGATGCAATCATCTGTGAGGCACTGTCCTCTTGGTTGTTCCTCCACTTAGTTGCATTGATGGTTGATTTTAATCTTGCTTTTATTTAATGTTCATTGTAGCACTTTGAGATTTGTTTAATGTAAAGTGCGTTATAAATAAAAGTTATTATTATTATTATAACTGCAACATGTAACCCCTGTTTATCAGTCTGTTCACCCACTTGTCCAGTGAACACACTCGCTGCCACTCTGCGTAACGTTCAGAGAGTGGACGTGCGTGATTTACTCGTGCCATGGATGTCATGGACAATAACCAGTTTTAGAGCTCCTGCCGCCGTCACCCATCTCGGTGTTTCTCCGGGGGTGACCCAAGGGGGCTCCGACCGAAAAGAGGGCTGTCTGTACGCCTCTGTGCTGCACTCAGGCTGCAGGCTCACGTCAGAACTAAAGTGAGCTGGCATGCACTGAAAGGGGGCGTCAACACTTTGTGAATGAGTCAAAAAGGCGTTCAATACAAGATCAACTGGACTTTATTTGTAACAGAAGACGTTTTGCTTCTCATCCGAGGAGAGTGAAGGAGACGCCGCTTCAGAGGGGGCTCATGCTGCTGTTGTGATGCAACACGTTTTCTCCTGCTGCGCAGTGAGCGAGCAGGAACAGCAGGGATTAATACCGGTTCTGGCAGAGAGCAAGGGGTTTCCCCGGACTCGATCTGCTGACAGGCGGGTAGGCAAGGGGGGCTCGGGGGGTTTGGGGGGTTCGAACGAACCGCCCACTTTACCTATGAAGTCCCGCCTACAACTCCCGCGAGATTGTGAGGTGAAGACGACGTTCACTCTATCCTGGCTTGGAAGGCAACACGGTGGATTCAAACGGTAAAATTACATTGTGGTTTTTGATTCAACTGTTCATTTGTGTATTTTAAGTACTACTGTTTGATGTTAGAGAGATTAGAAGTGTGTCACGTTTTTATAAGATATGGGATAATGCTAAAACATGCTATAGCTGAGCTAAATTTGTGACAACGATTTTCGCCATGTTTTTTTCCTTGTTTTTGTCTATTTCCACCATGTTGGGAACAGTAGTTTATCTGAAATTGGAACCAGTACGGCCCCATTCTATCCCTAAAGCTAAGTTTACCATGATAGGACAGATAGTTACTCACAGGAGTTACTCATAGGAAGCCTGAAACGGAGCGTCCATGTTTTTCTAAACAAAAGCTACAGGCCTCAGGCCTAGTTTGGACAGGATACAAGTATACAATAACTTAGCAGTGTTGAATATAATAATATATTTGGTGAAAAATAAAAACAAACATTCAGAAAAAAACGTTTTTGTACGTAAGACAAGTAAAAAAAACTTTTTCAAATAGAAACCCAAAATGTCTTAGCAGATCTTACAAAATTGTTTACTACACTAAATATTATGTTAAACTGTTTTCAGGTTTCTGTGCTGGATACCAACATGGGTAGGTGCAAGCAGAAGGAAAGAGAGAGGAAAAGAGCAGCCGAAGGTTGTGCTTCAATGTACAACTTTGTTTCAAAGAAACAGAGAGTTCCAGGTAAAAATAAATAAAACAGATCTTGTAAAATAGATTTTGTCAATAATATGTCTTAGAATTATTTCAGGAACAAATGTTTACTTATTTAGAATGTATTTCTGTAAATTCTTTTAGCTAAATATTAAATATTTTTGATATAATTATTTAAATGCTAAAAGTGTCTAAAAAATATTCTAAAATCTCTTATTCACGTGTCATATGTTCTTGATTTAGATTAAGACAGTGCAAGTTTGATGTGTACCAGTGCTTCTAATGATGAAGATGGCTGCCTCCATGATGACAGAAGTAACGATGATCAGCTGAAAACGCAGTGCATTTACACAGGTCAGTATAAAAACCTGTAAATTCTGAATGTTGTATTGTGTACAATTAAATATATATCATTATGTAAATAATAAAACTTGCTAAAAATTCTAACGTCTTAGTCACATGTCATATATTCTTGATTGCTTCTAATGATGAAGATGGCTACCTCCATGCTGACAGAAGTACCGTATTTTCCGGAATATGGGTCCCGGCTTTTTATCATTTTTGCATGCCGTGCAACTTATATTTAGGTGCGACCTACTTATGACTTTTTATAAAATAAGCTGATTTGTAATCATTTATTAACAAAAATTAAACTGAGACACACTCTTACAATAATGTCAGCTGACAAATATATATTTTTTAGGTGTTTATCCTGCTAAAATTATTAATTTATTAAAGAAAAGTTCAGCTCAGACACATATTTGCTATAATTTTTATCAGACAAATAATTGTTTTTAAGTGTTAATCTTCTTAAAAGCCTTGCTGTGCGCTCCTGTGGTAGACATTTGCAGCAGAGCTAAACACGGTCCACATTTTGTTTGTTCTTTGTTTTTGTTTTTTGTCACAGGTGTCTGAGATCCAATGTGTGTATACATCTTTGAGGGAAGATGTCAGGGAGTCATCCCAACTGATCTATGACCAAGCTGTGCGTATGGCTGACAAAGTGGGTGTGACACCATGCAAGCCCCGCATCGCAAAGCGTCAGCAGCATCGGAGCAACATTCTATCTGAAGATGTGTTCAGTCACTACAGGCTGAACCTTGCCATTCCATTCCTTGAACACATCATAACAAACCTGGAAGCTCAATGTTCTTGTAAGAATTTTACTCTTATGAAGATTTACAAACATCTAACTACTTGACCCTGTAATTGGATATGGCATCTGTTTGCATGTTGTTTGAACATTTTAAACCAAATACACTCACTCATGATCTCTAACTCCAATTAAGAAATTTATTTTTAAAAGGAAAATTGTTAAGTCAACTTGCACTTTTGAGACTTTCTATTTTATATACATATTTTGAAAGTTGTTTTACAACTTTTTTGTTTTCCCCCAGACTATTAGCATTTTTGTTTTCATACATATTTTTTTAACAATAACATCTAGTGCTGAAGAAATATAGCAGTAATAATCTTCTTAGGATGAATGACAATATACAAGCCCAAAACCAGAAAAGTTGGCACGTTGTGCAAATCGCAAATAAAAACAGAATACAATGACTTGCAAATCTTTTTCAACCCATATTCAACTGAATAGAATGCAAAGACAATATATTTAATGTTCGAACGGAGAAACTTTATTTTGTTTTGCAAATAACCATTAACTTAGAATTCAATGGCAGCAACACATTGCAAAAAAGTTGGCACAGGGACATATTTACCACTGTGTTACATCGCCTTTCCTTTTAACAACACTCAGTAAACGTTTGGGAACTGAGGAGACCAATTTTTGAAGCTTTTCAGGTGGAATTCTTCCCCATTCTTGCTTGATGTACAGCTTAAGTTGTTCAACAGTCCGGGGTCTCCGTTGTCGTATTTTACGTTTCATAATGCGCCACACATTTTCAATGGGGGACAGGTCTGGACTGCAGGCAGGCCAGGGGAGGACCCGCACTCTTTTGCTACGAAGCCACGCTGTTGTAACACGTGCAGAATGTGGCTTGGCATTGTCTTGCTGAAATAAGCTGGGGCGTCCATGAAAAAGACGTCGCTTGGATGGCAGCATATGTTGCTCCAAAACCTGTATGTACCTTTCAGCATTAATGGTGCCTTCACAGATGTGTAAGTTACCCATGCCTTGGGCACTAATGCACCCCCATACCATCACAGATGCTGGCTTTTGAACTTTGCGCCTATAACAGTCCTGATGGTTCTTTTCCTCTTTGGTCCGTAAGACACGACGTCCACAGTTTCCAAAGACAATTTGAAATGTGGACTCATCAGACCACAGAACACTTTTCCACTTTGCATCAGTCCATCTCAGATGAGCTCGGGCCCAGCAAAGCCGGCGGCGTTTCTGGATCTTGTTGATGAATGGCTTTTGCTTTGCATAGTAGAGCTTTAACTTGCACTTACAGATGTAGCGACGAACTGTAGTTACTGACAGTGGTTTTCTGAAGTATTCCTGAGCCCATGTGGTGATATCTTTTACACACTGATGTCGGTTTTTGATGCAGTACCGCCTGAGGGATCGAAGGTCACGGGCATTCAATGTTGGTTTTCGGCCTTGCCCCTTACGTGTAGTGATTTCTCCAGATTCTCTGAACCTTTTGATGATATTACGGACCGTAGATGGTGAAATTCCTAAATTCCTTGCAATAGCTCGTTGAGAAAAGTTGTTCTTGAACTGTTCGACAATTTGCCCACGCATTTGTTCACAGAGTGGTGACCCTCGCCCCATCCTTCTATGTGGATGACTGAGCATGTCAAGGAAGCTGCTTTTATACCCAATCATGGCACCCACCTGTTCCCAATTTGCATGTTCACCTGTGGGATATTCCAAATAAGTGTTTGATGAGCATTCCTCAAATTTCTCTGTCTTCTTTGTCACTTGTGCCAGCTTTTTTGAAACATGTTGCAGGCATCAAATTCCAAATGAGCTAATAATTGCAAAAAATAACAAAGTTTACCAGTTCGAACGTTAAGTATGTGGTCTTTGCAGTGTGTTCAATTGAATATAGGTTGAAAAAGATTTGCAAGTCATTGTATTCTGTTTTTATTTGCGATTTCCACAACGTGCCAACTTTTCTGGTTTTGGGCTTGTACATAAAAGTAATGCTGAATCTGCTGGCAAAACATTTTTGTAATTAACATCACAATTTTATGCAATTAAAATAACAAAAGTAATCAGAACTACAGTCTAGACTCTAGACATTGTCAATGCAGTGAATGACTGTTATATCTGGAAATGGGTGTTTTTAAAGCAATATCAACTTTCTTTTTCATGTATAATATCATTTTAATGTTAAAAAGCATAAAAAACTAATGTCGTATGAAGCCAGGATTTTTTTTCTTCAGTTTTTGCAATCTCTGGTGGAGAAACATTATATAGGCAGACACACTTGACTCACCATCAGCTATCACTCCTGTGTTCCAGTGGCATTTTCTGTTAGCCAGTCCAAATTGATCAATGTAGTAGTAGTAGTAGTAGTAGTTTCTTTATTTCAGATGCAATACAAGATCCATATATGTATATAAAAAGAATAAAACAAAAAAAAGATTAAAAAGCTTTCCTATAAAAAAATAAAATAAGAATAAAAGACTAAAAAGCTTTCCTATAGAGGCTCATCCGCCAATGAGTCCCCAAGATCAAGTTGATGAACATATTTTCTTTTCATTTTGAAACTAATTTGACTACATAAGTGTGAGCTTTCTTGTAAAATACATGTTAATTGGTTGACCCAAAACTTTTGAACAATTGTGTACAGAGGTCATAGAGCAAACAAATCAAAATCTAATAAATTATTTTTTTAAATTACATATAAGTTAAACATTACATATAAAACTTGAAACTTAAATATGTTTCTTACAAAGTTTCTTTTTTGTACTCAGCCTTGTCTGCCACAGCTAGCTCCTTGTTGGGAGTAGTGCCATCTGTGATCTGCAATCGTCATCTGGACACCACAGAGATTGTGAGCATGTATGCCAAAGACCTACCCAGTCCAGAACTTGTTGACCAAGAGATTACAAGGTGGAAGTTGAAGTAAGTTATTTTGAAGTTAAGCACCTGAGAAGCCCATTTTAGAAATTGAATGTTACAACATTACTATACAGAACATTTTGTTTTAATAATTGTTCCTCTAGGTACGGCAGAGTGCCTGGGTCACAGAGGCCGAACACCCCTGCAGGTTCCATTAAAGAGTGTGACCGAGACCTGTACCTCAACCTGCACGTCCTACTTCAACTGGCCTGCACACTACCTGTGACCTCCTGCAAGTGTGAGCGCAATGCCAGAACGGCTACATGCAGGCATCAATGGGGAAGGAGCGTCTCTCATCACTGGCACTACTTCACATTGACTACAGCAAACACATTGACCATGACAGCATTGTTGATGTGTTTGCAAACAAACACTCGAGGAGGATGGAGCTGGACTCACTTGTCTATCCAGAGACATAAGATGTTGGACAAAACTGTCTTATGCATTGTAAATAAAGTTTTTGCAAAACTACATTTGTCTTGAGAAATTTGAATGTTACTCTATAGTGTCGATTTTTTTATGTGTAGATGTGGATTGTATTGTTGTATTTTTCAATTCATTAATTTCATTCATAAAAAACAATGTCTAACCACAAAGCAAAGTAAAAATATTATTTATTTTTGCAATTGAAGTAATGTTATTATTTGTTGTGGGGTTAGTTTGCATTTATGTTGTTAGAGTTAAGGGGTGTTACAGTGCCTTTAAGAGGATGACGTCATTCATTGTAGCATTTTTATCTCCATTGCCTCCTTTTATTGCTGTTGCTTTTATCTTATTTTCACTGTTGCTTTTATCTTATTTTCACTGATTTATTGTACCGGTTTTATATTTTCTGTCCTGTTAAGCACCTTGGTCAATGCAAGGCATTGTAGGAAGGTGCTATACAAATAAAGTTTATTATTATTATTAATATTATATTCTTCTTCGGTGGTATTTTTTTTTCTCTGTGTATGTTCGGGCGGGATTCGGCGTACCGAAGTGTTCGTTCATGTCTCTGGGATAAGTTCTGAATAGAAGATTGGGGACACACGCTATTTCCCTCTCAGTGCGTTGCTCTTTCTCCATTCACAAAAACCACCTATTTGGTAAGATTTACCTCACACAGCAGTGTTTTAACTAACTAGCTAATTAGCTTGTTTACACGTTTGAAGTAACGTACCACCACCAATGAACCAATCAGAGTAGGTCCACTTTTTCTTCAAACGAACCGCCCCTCATAAAATCTTGGCTACGCCACTGGCTGAGCAGCATCAGTTTTAGCTGTCATGAGAGAAAAATGTTTTGTGACATTGTTCGAGCTGCAATGCCTCCTAAACAGTTGTTTAGAGGAGGCCGGCTCGTTATGTGTGGGGGATGTGCGATGCAGAGAGGCCGCTGTAAGATCAGTTGATCTGACGGGCAGGCTGGAAGCAGATAAGGACTTGTTCTCTGAGAGATGTTTCTGTTTATTTCAAAAACGTGCATCTGAAAACACACATTCCCCTCAAGGAGTCATTTCTTGGGCTATCTCTGAAACATTGTCATCCAGGTGGCGGTGTGGGAACGCAGATCGTGGATGTGGCGCAGAGGTTCAAAATGACATCTGCGGCCTTACCTAGGGAGCTCTTTGTCTCCTCTGGCAGGTCTGCTTCTTCCAGCTTCTTCGAGAAACTGAAGGCCAGCAGGACGATATTGTAGTTTGCCGCCGCCTGAAACGAACATTGGTGAGCTCGGTTTGAGAGCTGACTGATCGTTTGGACATGCTTTCCTGGAGGGACCGGTAGCTGGTCCATCCTGGAAGCCTTTGCTCCAAGACGCCTCTGCAGGCTTGGCTCTACCAGATAGGGTCTGGGCGACGAGCTGGGACAGCGCCAAAAAAACCTCCTGCCAGATCATCCGATGAGGCGGGGAAGGAAGAGGGACAGAAAAAGTCCCTTAGCGCTAGCTCAGCCGCCTGATTATGCCGGGCAGTTTCAGGAGGAGAGCGCCGGGCCCAGTTACAGCCTCGTTCCAGTGTGATGTCACAGCTGGAAAGGAGGGCCAGATAGGGTCTGGGCGCCGTGCTAGGGTAGCGCCAAAGCCTTCCCGCCAGATTGTTCGATAGGACGGGGAAGGAAGAGGGACAGAAAAAATCCCTTAGCTCTAGCTCAGCCTCCTGATTAATGCTGGGCAGTTTCCGGAGGAGAGCGCCTGCAGCTTAAAAAATCGTCCACTCTGGTGATGGAGGTGAAGGTGGAGACAGAGAGTCATCAGCTTGCCAGGCCTAGTTGCAATCTCGTTCCAGTGTGATGTCACAGCTGGGAAGGAGGGCCAGATAGGGTCTGGGCCCGAGCAGGGCAGCGCCAAATACCTTTCCGCCAGATCGTTCGATGGGGCGGGGAAGGAAGAGGGACAGACAAAATCCCTTAGCACCAGCTCAGACTCCTGATTTATGTTGGGCAGTTTCAGGAGGAGAACGCTTGCAGGTGAAAAAACCATCTACTCTGGTGATGGTTGCCGAGCCCAGTTACATCCTCGTCCTAATGTGATAACACAGCTGGAAAGGAGGGCCAGATAGGGTCTGGGCTTTGAGCTGGGGCAGCGTCAAAGCCTTCCTGCCAGATTGTTCGATGGGACAGGGAAGGGAGAGGGACAGAAAAAATCCCTTAGCGCTAGCTCAGCCTCCTGATTATGCTAGGCAGTTTTCAGGGGGAGAGCGCTTGCAGCTGGTAGTGGAGCGGTTGGAAAAGACCCCAGATGTGGTTGACCGTACGCTTGACCATGACTCTTAGGGTGTTTTAGGGCAGCGCTCAGCTGCGTGTGCGCACCACACACATTCCATGCAGGTTAATTTTAACCAAAAGGGCAGCATGTTGTACGTGAAAATAGCAGGCCCTATAATTGGAAAATGGCAGGCCCTATATTTGCGCTAACAGAAGACGTGCGCTTTCTGTAGCCTTTCATGCAAAAACAACGCCACAAAGAACAGTTTTCTTCTTGGTCATGGTTTTAATAATTAAATAAAAACCTCATTCATCACTTTTCGTTGCTTTGTTGCCTGAAAAACTTCCCTTGACATCAGTTTGCCGCTGTCATGTTACTCTCCAGGAGGGAGAAACAATGGGCTACAGCTAGCATTGCTTTAGCAGGCCCTAAAAGGCGCTAACAGCCGATGTGCGCTTTCTGTAGCTCGTCATGCGAAAAAACAACGCCACGAAGAACCGTTTTCTTGCTGGTCGTGGTTTTAATAATTAAATAAAGACATCAGTCATCACTTGTTGCGGTTATGTTTGCAGAAAAACTTCTCTGTGATATCCGTTAGCCGCCGCCATGTTAATCTCCAGGAGGGGCGAAAACAGCGGGCTACAGCTAGCATCGTTTATCAGGCCCTAAAAAAGGCGCTAACAACCGATGTGCGCTTTCTGTAGCTTTATGAAAAAATTAACGCCACAAGGAACCGTTTTCCTACTGGTCATGGTTTTCAAATAATAAATAAAGACATCACTCACCATTTCTTGCGGCCATGTTGCCTGGAAACTTTCCCAGTGACATCTGGTAGCCACCGCCGTTATGCTCCCCAGGAGGAAGAAGCAGAGGGGCTACTGTTAGCATCGCCTTTTCCGACAGAATCGTACGATTCGCGTCACTGTTCTGGCGAGAACAAAAGGCGATGGCATTGTTCAGCGAGTAGTTTTCCGCCACAGAGGAAAAAACCTCAGACATTAGCCTGTAGCCTGTAAGCCTGAAGGGGTTGCTCGCCTGTCTCTCTTCTGAAAGAAGGAGCTCACAGGGGCGGCAGCGGGAGGTGGAGCGGGTGTGTCGGAACTGAATGACGACTTATCTTCTTCTCTAAACAGTGCTCGCTGGATGAAGAATAAAGGGGAGTCGATTTTCCCATGTCACCGTATTTTATACAGACGGTGTGGGGCCCACATAGCAGGTGGGCATTGACTAAAGTTTTTCAGTGCGCGCTGACACGCGGGGGATGCCCAATAGCGAAGCTCTTAAAGGGCGGAGCCTATACAAAATAGAACTCTGCATGTTATGCTCATTGGTAACTAAATTTTCACAGGCGTTTGTCTCATTTGTCTCTTTGTGTCCCTGTGATGGACTGAGATCTGTCCAGAGTGTCTTCTGCCTCTCACACTGACTGTTGCACATGGACACCAGCTCTTCATGACCCAGAAAGTAAAGAAAATGGAAGAATGGATACATGACTGTAGATGAGGAGTGAAACGAACCGATTCTCTACTTAAAGAAAATCAGGATAAAAAGATTTACCTTTAAAATATAAATAAAAGCGACAAGGTCCAGGGGAGCCAGCTTGCCCGTCACAGACACTCTGGCGTTTACGTGATGGATTCCTGGGTGAGTGGAAGGTCATGTGGCTCAGTCCAGTCTGTGGAGGATATCAATGTTTACATAATTGGATATATGATGACAGGAGCTTTACTGTTAGGCACCTGTGGAGCACTGTTCTATCAGAAATTGAGGAAGACTTTGAGTCAGAGTGGAAGTTTGATCTGTGCCGTGACCACAATAAATCAGCTGCTTTAAGAGCTTTGGGACTCGTCAGCATGTTGGAATAAATCTGGATGAGGACTCATAGCATGGATCAGTGGCAGGATTAAACCATATTGGATTTGGATCATCCAGATTGACTCTCAAGGCTGCAGGAAAAAGTAAACTGTCTGCCTGAAGGAAAATCAACAATCAAGCTATCTCAATTTGACTCCCCAAACAGGCTTGGAAATGGGCTGACTAACAAATTTCTCTTGGGTCATGAGTAACCGAGGACAACAGCTGCATCTATCGCCCTCCCCGGATATTTTTCTGTGAGCGCTTATCAGAAATGCTGGCTGGAAACATCAACAGAACTGTGGCTGATCTGAAAAAAGGTTCATGGACTAAATCTCACCGCCTGGACCTCAAATGCACATGTAATTTGTCTTAACTGTGCTTGCTGGTAGAGTTTTGTTATGTCTCATACCATGTCCTAATAGACAAGATGTGAAATATCTTTTTTGTAATACCACTATCTACCCTCACGGTTCTTCTCCCTTTTCATATCTAAGATTATTTTTCTGATAAGGAAGAGATGGCCACGCTGATAACCAGCTGCAGCTTTGTACACTTAGTCCAGCTTTCGGATGACTATGCGTACATGTTCCCATTGTACCTTGGTGCAATGTCAATAAAGATATTCTGAATCAGAATAAGTTCTGATGATGAAGGATCTGGAGAGTTATGTTTTGGACACTTAGGTCAAGAGAGGAGCAGATTTGTCCGATGGTTTGCTAGGAATGCCATCAGAAAGATCTTCAATTTCCACTTCAAACAGAACTTCAACTGTATCCCAGCTGAGATGGGGGATGTTGAGTCCAAGTGAGTCATGATTTGCACCTCAATTGTCGATGTAGCTGCCTTGAACTGTGGTTTTCAGTGCTTTTTGTGTTCGCCATCCTCAACCCTGGTGGTGGACACCCTGGGTGTGGGAGACCATCAGCCTGAAGGAGTCCTACTGCTCCTTAATAGCTGGTAATGGCAAAAGGCAGCTGAGGAGTTTTTGTGGGTCAAGCGAGCTGTAGCTTCAGTTATAAAAAAAAAAAAGCTAAGTCTGGTCCTCTGGACATTCAAAAAACAAAACAAAGCAAAAAAATTGTAGAAACGTTTCGTCTTTCGTCCGAAAGACTTCCTCAGTCTGAGATGCTGTAGTCAGCTCATTCTTATAAATAGCACCCTCTCACAGTGGATCAACCAGTTTGCTGATGACAGCCTGAAACCAGCTGCTCACATGATCAAGGAGGACCATCAGCCTAATGATGGATCGTTAGCACCTGATGGTTGTTTGCTATTCACAGAGGGCTGAGTGATACTAGCAATAACAGCATTGTAAGAGGGGACAGTTGAACACGGAGGCCTCCACCTCTGTTTAATGATGGACGGTTTCTTTTCACAAAGATGGCCTCCTTTACTCCTCTCTCAAACCACGATGGATCGTTAGCACCCTGATGGTTGTTGGCTATTCACAGAGGGCTGAGTTATACTAGCAATAACAGCATTGTAAGAGGGGGACAGTTGAACCCGGAGGCCTCCACCTCTGTTTAATGATGGACAGTTTCTTTTCACAAAGATGGCCTCCTTTACTCCTCTCTCAAACCATTGCTCCTCTCTATCAAGGATGTGAACATCTTCATCCCTGAAAGAGTGACTGCTGGCCTGGAGATCAGTGTAGACCACAGAGTTCTGGCCTGATGATGTTGATCTTCTGTGCTGGGCCATCCTTTTGAGTCAGAGTCAGAGAATCTTTATTGTCATTTGCACCACATGTGGTACATGTGATGAAACGAGATTATGTACGCAGGGTCCCAGTTACATCCAACAATAAAAAAAGTAAGAGAAGAACAGTAGTAACATCTAAGATATGAACTAAGAAAAAACATCAGCTAAAAATACACTAAGCACCAATGCAATAGAAAAACATCATTACAAGCAGTAGCACGAACATGAGTCTGTATGAGCAGATGGTCACACATGAACACAGCAACAAGAAACAGATCAGCATCAGCATGATGTGATATTTTGCAGTGTTTATTCTTATTATTTATTTATTCATGAGTCTAACAGCCTCAGGGTAGAAGCTGTTCCTCAGTCTAGTGGTTCTACATTTGATGCTCCTCAACCTCCTTCCTGAGGGGAGTGGGGCAAAATGTGTGTGTGCTGGGTGAGTGGGGTCTTTCATGATGCAGGTGTCTCTCTTCCTGCTTCTGGAGGTGTAAATGTCTGTGATGGTGGGGAGGCTGACTCCAACATCTTCTGTGCAGCCTTCACCACTCTCTGCAGAGCTTTTCTTTCTGCAGCCGTGCAGCCTCCATGCCACACATTGATGCTGAAGCACAGGATGCTCTCCACTGCAAACCTGTAGAAGGAGGTGAGGACTAGGCTACTCAGACCAGCTCGTCTCAGCCGTCTGAGGAAGTAGAGTCTCTGATGACCTTTTTTGATCAGGCTGGTGGTGTTGTTGCTCCAGCTGAGGTTATCTTTCATGTGTACACCCAAGTACTTGTAGCTGGAGACCACTTCCACCACAGATCCTCTTATGTTCAGTGGGGTGTGGGTGTGTTTGTTCCTTCTGAAGTCCACAATCATCTCCTTTGTCTTCTTCACATTGATGTGAAGGTTATTCTCCTTGCACCAGCTCTCCAGGTGTTCCACCTCCTACCTGTAGGTGGACTCATCATTGTTTGTGATGCATTCCACCACAGCTGTATCATCTGCAAACTTTGCAATATGACAGCTTGGATGTGTGGCTGCACAATCATGTGTGAGCAGAGTGAACAGAAGAGGGCTCAACACACATCCTTGAGGAGAGCCAGTGCTGAGGGTTATGGTGGAGGAGGAGAAGTTGTGGATCCTCACTGACTGTGGTCTGTTTGTTAAAAAGTCTAGTACCCAGTTACAAATGGAGGGGCTTAGACCAGTGGCTGTTTAGTTTCCCCGATATAAGACTGATCACAGCCCTCCTGACACTGAACAGCATACACAATATTACTCTGTTTGTGCCGGGGGACTAGATCTTTGGGATGAACCAGTCTTTGCTGCANAGCTTTTTTGATTATTCTACTAGAATTATTGAGCATTCATCAGGGTATTTTAATTTTAGTATGTGTCTTGTTCAACAAGCTTTCTAGTGTTTTATGTTTTCATGTAACAAATGTGATGCCCTGTGATAAACTTGCGAACCGTGAAAGGTGCACCCCGCCCCTTGCCCTATGATTGCTGGATATGGGCACCGGCGACCCCCGTGACCCAAAATGGAAGAAACGGGTAAAGATAATGGATGGATGTAGAAAATGGGCAATGTTTAGGCTGATGGTCCTCCTTGATCATGTGAGCAGCTGGTTTTGGCTGTCATCAGGAAGTCTTTATTTATAAGACTCAGCTGAATACAACATCTCAGACTAAGGAAGTCTTTATAAGACTGAGCTGAATACAGCATCTCAGACTGAGGATGTCTTTCGTCACTCGTAAGTTAGGGATAACCTGTACTTTACAGTGGGTTGTGGTGAACCGTGTAAAAAAAGTACAATTTTGTTTTAGAAATATGTACAAGTTTATAATGTTAATGTTTTATAATATGTAAATATGTCATCTCAGACTGAGGAACTCTTTCATCGCTCGTAAGTCGGGGATCACCTGTACTTTACAGTGGGTTGTGGTGAACCGTGTAAAAAAAGTACAATTTTGTTTTAGAAATATGTACAAGTTTGTAATGTTAATGTTTTATAATATGTAAATATGTCATCTCAGACTGAGGAACTCTTTCGTCGCTCGTAAGTCGGGGATCACCTGTACTTTACAGTGGGTTGTGGTGAACCCTGTAAAAAAAGTACAATTTTGTTTTAGAAATATGTACAAGTTTGTAATGTTAATGTTTTATAATATGTAAATATGTCATCTCAGAAGTCTTTCATCGCTCATAAGTCAGGGATCACCTGTACTTTACATTGGGTTGTGATTAACCCTGCAGAAAAAGTAAAATTTTGTTTTAGAAATATGTACAAGTTTGTAATGTTAATGTTTTATAAAATGTAAATATGTCATCTCAGACTGAGGAACTCTTTCGTCGCTCGTAAGTCGGGGATCCCCTGTACTTTACATTAGGTTGTGATTAACCCTGCAGAAAAAGTAAAATTTTGTTTTAGAAATATGTATATAATGTTAATATGTTTTATAATAATGTAAATATGTCAACAGAATTTAAGTTTTTATTTTATTTTATTTGAAACATTTAAGTTTTATTTTATTTTAAACATTTGAAGATTTGTTAGTGAATATAAATAAAGTATGTGCCTAATTTGTTTAATAAAATCAGTTCAAAAAACTGTTCTCCTAATGCAGTGTCCTGTCACATTTGTGTGTTTTATGTTAATTTTATGTTAAGTAGGCGGAGTTTAAATGTCCCTTTAAAGACCCCATAATGCATGTTTGTCCTCCTGTCACATTTGTGTGTTTTATGTTAATTTTATGTTAAGTAGGCGGAGTTTAAATGTCCCTTTAAAGACCCCATAATGCATGTTTGTCCTCATAAACCACATTTTTTGACGTCCTTGTAAACCACACTGGAGTCTGGGTGGTAAAACGTGCTGTGAAGCTCCTATCGGAAAGCTAAAGTGACCCAAATTTTTTTCAAAATTTTTAGAGTGCTCTGAGCTTGGTCCCAGGTCGCTAGGACCTCGGGAAGGGGTAGACCCCGTATTACACCTTCGGGCGGGTTTGGCGAAAAAGTCCGGCTAAACCACATTGACAAACCTGTGTGTGTGTGTGTGTGTGTGCGGTGGTGGTGGTGATGTGGGGGTGACCCTCCACCTTGTAGCATATGCTGTAGTGGTGTGGTATAGCAGCAACTAAATATTTTAGTAGATGCAAAAATATTGGCATGGGAATCAAAATGTTATTTTATGATGTATTTACATATTCACTCAGTGCATGTACAGAAAACGACTGAACTCTAAAAACTAGTAGAACAGTCATGAAATGATGTTTCAGAGTTATAGGATTTTATTAATTCAACCTTTATTTAGACAGGTTAATCCCATTGAGCCTCGAGGACTCATTTACAAGAGAGATCTGATTTTAACAAAGAATGATGAGTATATGACCAGTTTCAGTAGAACGTTAAATGATACTTATGAAAGGAAAGCAAATAAAGTACAAGTATTTCTTAATGTTACAAAAACTGGTCCAAAAACCAGTTTTTGTAACTGGTCCTGATATAAATGAATGTTTACCAGTGTATTTAACTGACTTCAGTTTTATGTACAGTATAGATCAGGGGTGAGCAACATTTCTTCCAATAGGTCTGTTTCAGGCTTTTTTTTGTTGTTGTTGCATCGTAGTAAAAAATATTTCTCCCTAATATAAGACATAATTATTGTAAACTGGCATTCTACTAGTTAGAGAGGAAGTAACATCCATGGACTGCTAATTAAACTAACTGATTATCTGATCATCGTCGATGTGACCACCTGTATAAAAACAGAAGGTTCCCTTTCAGTGTGGTCTCTCAGTGCAACATACTTGCTATGGTAATTGCGCCCCTGCATGATTACCTGAAGGAATACATTCACGCCTTTTACGGCAGGGGTCGTCACCCCGCTTCAGAGGTACCACCCTTTAGGTATTTAAGGAGTGCTGGGGATGAGATTAGTCAGGATCAATATGCGTCAAGTAGCTTGGACCCTGATAATTGCTCACATTTCCAATTTAATATAGCAGCTACACCTGTTGCAACAGCAATTTGGTATTCTATGGAAACAGAATTGAGACCATAATTAAAATCCACAATTTTACTGTGCAAAGAATCCTGTTATTTCATTGTCCCCCATGTCTTTTGTCATTTTTACCATGAACCTGGGAACCATATATGTGCATACTATATTCAACCTCGGTAAAGTGATTCATAGGAAGAGTAGTATCCTGTCTCTGCTCAAATGCTCTCCTTTTTTTCTTCATTCCCTTCTCCTGAGACAAACTTGGGGCATTCATTATTTGTCCTCTAACCCACTATGTTTTCTCATATGACGGTTTATAAATAGGCTGATGTTTAGCATATCAAACGACAACAAAGCAGGAAGAGGAAGAGACTCAAAGAGACACGAGAGAGAAGCGCCTAATCCAATTTTACCCCTTACTTTGTGCCAACCGTATGTTTTGTGCATTCATACCAGGAGGAAAAGTGTCCCAATTCTCTTTGTGATGTAAAGCAAAGACAAAGATACAAGGCTTTCAATTCTTTACAGTGAAGATATTTTTTTATTCCAAAGTCATACTTTTAAACAAAGGGCATACACTGAACTTACATATTTTTACAGTTGTATCTGTGACAGTACAAAGGGAAGCTCAGCATGGACACCTCACAGCAGGAAGATCCTAGTTTCACATCCAGAAGGGGCCATTTTGACTGGAGTTTGTATGTTGGCAATATGCTGGTGCTGAGTTTGTGTGTTCTTTCCTGTTAATTTGGGTTTTCTTTAGGTCTTTCACAACTTTCCAGAAACGTCCATGTTGGGTTAATTGTTAATTCTAAATTCACTCTGAAACTCTGTAATTGCACATCCATTTGTCTTGTGTCTTCATATTAGCCCTGTGATTAGCCCGTTGACTCAAGGTTTACCCCTTCGTTTGCCTATTTACTGTTGAGCTAGGCCCCAGCCACACTGCATCTCTTGACAGGACAACATCAGAATCAACTTTATTGTCATTGTACAGTTAAATACAGCAAAATTACATTCCATACAGCCATCTGAAGGGTAGACAGACATGTAAAATGGATAAAGACAAGCAATATGTCAATGTCCACCATTGCGGGCTTTGACTAGTAAACATTTGTAGTTTTCAAATATTTCTGTGCTGGAAGTGAGCAGGGAATACAAGTTAACCAAGTGGGATAAATGGGAAATGGTTATATGGTGTAAAGCAGGGGTGCCTGCACTTTTCAGCAGTTATTTTTTAAATGACCAAGTAAAATTGATCTACCTACTATAAGGCCTCGTTTACATGAGCACAAGCTCTGGAAATGTTATTTTTTATTTATTTATTTATTTTATTTTNAAAATAATAAAAATGAGAGGGTTTAGATGAAAACACTGTAGTTTCCATGTCAGTCAGGTTGCCAGATAAGCAATTATGAACTATAGTACTATGGTTTTAAAATGATAGTATTTTGACCTAAACTGTCATGCTAAATGGACTGTACTAACATACCGCTTTTCTATCTTATCAAGGTACTCAAAGCACTTTACACTATAAACTAGATCCTCATTTACCAATTCATACAGCACATATCTTTACAAACAATAATCACTGCTTTATCACATTCAAACACTGATGGGACACACATATGTGCTGAGTAAAGATATGCTAAGATGAAGTGTGTGTTGTGTTTGTTTAACATGTGCACAGAAAAGGAGGGGGTAAATAAGATATTTATATTTATATGGCAACCCTGATGCAGGGTTCAGCTGCATTCATTGTGCATACAGTATCTGTGTGGCATTTATGTCTACACTGATAAATACAGTAATGTTTCTTTGGACCCTGGATTTTATTAGTTTTGCACACATGCTGAAAAGCACAAACACATCATGCTCTCTGCCATTTATTATAACTGTTGTTAGTGCAAAAAAACTTTGGACTTCAGATTTCTGTAGTGAACATGTGCAACTTCACACTTGGAGCATTTCACACCTCTATGGGGGTTCCCCTGAAAATGTCCACTCTGAGCCCTGGATTCATGCAGAAACCATCAGTTTCAGAGAGAGTGAGTGTTGTTGTCTATAAATGAACGACCAAGCGTTTCACGTTGTGTAAACGGGGCCTCAGACTGGCTGCCCTGTCTGTCAGTCAAGATACAAATTTTATAGATGAATGATAGGCTGATGTTTATGTTTAATGTCATGCCATATACATATATTAGTTCATGTTCAATGTTTATTTGTCATATGCAAGGTTAACAAAAAGATCAACAGTAATGAAATGCTCAGGATGAGAAGAACCAATTTGACTTGCAAAACAACAAACAAAGAACAAACAAACAAGAAATACTAAAGCATGCAATAAGAGTACAAAATAAAGTACCAAAAAGTGAAAAAAGTAATTGAGTAATTATAATATTTACAAGGTTCTAAAGAGACAGCACAGAAGGTTCAGATTCAGAGAGGTTTATTTGTCATTCGCATCTCATGTGGTACATGTGGTGGAACGAGATTATGTACACAGGGTCCCAGTTACATCCAACAATAAAATGTAAAAAAAAAAAAACAGTAATAAGATCTAAGATATGAACTAGGAAAACTCTCAACTAAATAATACACCAAGCACTAATAGCATAAAAACATTATGTTGAACAGCAGCACAAACATGAGTCTGTGTGAGCAGATGAGCACACATGAACACAGTAACATGAAACAGATCCGCAGCAACATGGTGTGATTTTTCACAGTGATTATCCTGATCCATGAGTCTAACAGCCTCAGGGTAGAAGCTGTTCCTCAGTCTAGTGGTTCTACAATTAATGCTCCTTAAACCTCCTTTCTGATGGGAGCGGGGCAAAATGTGTGTGTGCTGGGTGAGTGGTGTCCTTAATGGTGGTGCAGAGGTTAGAGAAGGCGGGTCTATGATCAGAAGATTGCTGGTTCAGCTCCGGTACAGACAACATCAACATGTGGGTGGGATTGGTGAAGCACCCACACCTGCTTCTACCTTCATTTGCACCACTCTGGACCCCTGAGCAAGGCCCTTAACCCCAATGTCTGCTCTCCCGGGCACCATAGATAGCAGGTCTCTGCTCCACACAGAGGGCTGTGGTAGCTTGGTGGTCTGTGGTTGCGTCAGAAAGGGCATCTGGCATAAAAATAATTGCCAATTCTTTGTGCGACTTAGTTCGCTGTGGTGACCCCTGACAAAGGGAGCAGCCAAAAGAAGAAAAAGAAGGTGAAAAAAAAACCAAGGTCCTAAAGAGATAGTAAACAACAACATGGTAAAATATGAAGGTGCAAGTAGGATGAATTTGTATGAATAAGTATTTCAAGGTAGTCATATAAGCTAAAATATGCACAATATACATTACACATGTACTACACAGGTTGTATGACAGGTTATTGCACATGTAGGGAGTAAGATTGAGATTGAATTATGATGGTAAGGTAGTATCATGATCTGCCGTCATGAGTATTGAACCCAAGTTCAGGAAGATGACAAGGAGGCTCGAGGTAAAAAGATCTAAATATTTATTCTCCAAAAAACAAAATCAAAAGGCTGACAGGGCAGCCATTTACTGGTGCAGCGAACAGATCAGGGCAGACAGGACGGGAGGCAGATCAAGACACCATTGAAGGACAATCCGGAGACAAAGACAAGACAGAAGAAAGCTAAATAT
The DNA here is from genome assembly GCA_038048925.1 of Garcialebias charrua. Taxonomy (NCBI): domain Eukaryota; kingdom Metazoa; phylum Chordata; class Actinopteri; order Cyprinodontiformes; family Rivulidae; genus Garcialebias; species Garcialebias charrua. The sequence goes on along the minus strand of JBBPBX010006436.1, from coordinate 43,177 downwards.
ATACACATTGATTAGGACAACGGCAGCCACTTGTGGTGATTAACACAAGACACAGGTGAGACAGGGGCTGAACACAAGCAGGGAAACACAGAGAGCTGAATCAGAAAACATGAGGAAACAGACAGAGACAGGAGAAAAACCCAGAAACCCTACAGTACCCCCCACTCAAGGGATGGCTCCCGACATCCCAAGCATGAGCTACATCCAACTTGGGTGGGAGGCAGGACAAAAGAGGACAGAGCAGGACGAGTAGACACAGGACCAAAAGAACAAAAAACTGACAGGAAAAACTGAAAACAACCAATATGCAGGACCCCCAACTTAGAGTCAAGGTGGACGGTCACAAGACTGTCCAAGGCATGTCCACTGTTCAGGAGGGCGGCCTGGAAACCATCCACCCTCAGACCAGAGCTCCGGTGAGCGGCCAGGGGCTCATCCATCTTGGGGTCACACAGGTGTCCATCTGTGCCATCCTGGACTAAGGCAGAGAATGACCTATTTAGTCGGACCAGGAGCGAGGGCCTCAGCCGAACAGCCGGGAGTGAGGACCTCCAGAGACAAGCCGGGAGTGAGGACCTCAGCAGAAGAGGTGGTGGAGTCAAGGCTATAGCAACAGGTGATGGAGGCTGGGCTGCAGCAGCAGATGATGGAAGCTGGGCTGCAGCTGGAGAACCAAGGACCAGAGATGGGGCTGCAGCTTGAGAACCAAGGACCAGAGACAAGGCTGTAGCTGGAGGACCAAAGACCAGAGACGGGGCTGCAACTGGAGAACCAGGGACCAGAGACAGGGTTGCAGCTAAAGAACCAGGGACCAGAGATGGGGCTGCAGCTGGAGAACCAGGGACCAGAGATGGGGCTACAGCTGGGGAACCAGGGACCGGGGCTGCAGCTGGTGATGGGACCAGAGCTGCAGCAGGTGGTGGAGGAGTCAGAAGATCTGTAGCCATGAACCCCTCAGGAGGACTGGAGCGAGGACTTTCCACCTGGGTCTCCTTGCAGCAGGGCAGAAGTGGATCCAAGTACATTATTGTGGAGCTAATTAAAACCAGATTGAAAAATCTCAAAAATTCTGTTCTCATTCAAAAACTCATTTAATTGAATACAAAACATTTTCTCCAGGATTTTGGACAGGAAGGGAAGTTTCGAGATTGGTCGGAAATAAGAGCAAGTCCAAGAGTCAAGTCCAGGTTTTTTTATTAACAGATGAACTACTGAATGTTTGAAAACATCGAGGACCACACTTGTCACAATACTACTATTTATAATGGTAAAAACTGCGGGTCCAGTCATGGGTAGAACTTGTTTCAAAAAACGACACAGGAATGGGGTCAGCAGGGGAACCGGAGGGTTTCATCTGACCAATGACTTTGTTTAGAAATGGGAGTGAAATGGGTACAAACTGTTTGAAGACAGCTGAGCAAGGGACAAAGACAGAGGGGTCAGTTGTGGACTGGGGGATGGATGACCTAATCAACTCTACCTTATCAGCAAAGTATCTGGTAAAGTCGTTGCAGATGTCAACAGGGCCTCCATGCTAGCAGACCGAGGCACATTTAAAATGGAATTTATGGTATTAAAAAGAACATGGGGGTTATGATTTTTGAAGCGATAATTTGGGAGAATTATTTGTACTTTTCAGATTTAACAATGCGCTGATAATCTTTCAAACAGGTTTTTAACATAATAAAAGAAACCTGTAATTTATCCTTTTCCATGCGCCCAGCTCTCCTGCATAGATGTTTGGCTGCTCGAGTGGTCACATTCAACCAGGGGTGTGGTGCCCACTTTGGTTGCCTGATTTTTAGCGGGGCCATGAGGTCCAGGATCTTATCACACGTTGTATCATGCCTACTAAGGAGCTTCTGTGTACTAATACATGCAGAGGTTTCAGGGATTGATGGAGTATCAGTAATGAATGCAGAGGAAATAAGAGCAACAGTTGAAGAGTTAAATATCTGACAACTCTTGGTTGGAGTAGAGGATTTAGACTCATGAATAACAGAGGTTTCAAATGAAATGGGTTTGTGATCTGATATAATGGCATCCCCAATTTCCAGATTAACCACAGATAATCCATGAGACAGAACTAAATCAAGTGTATGGACCTGGTGATGAGTTGGACCAAAACATTTTGCATAAAGTTGAAAGACTGGATCAGATTTAAAAAAAAAACGACACCAAAGGCTTTACAGGGCAGCAGACATGTACGTTAAAATCCCCCAGAATCAAAACACGGTCATAATTGAAAAATATTCTAGTCAGAAAAATTTGCTTATGAAGTTTTTGTTGTAAGAGGGTGGTCTGTAGATCACGCTACACAATGTCGGGTTGGAGCAACCTAGCTTCAAAACTCCAAAAAGCCACTGCCTGTAGCTGTCCAGAGTTTTCTTTAAACTGTTAATAATCTACCACCCCTACCAGAAGTCCTTGGAGCATTAAAAAAGGGCATAATCCACTGGCAAAAGTTCAGAAAAAAAACATTTAACTCACCAGAGACAAGCCAGGTCTCTGTAAAAAACATGAAGTCCAATCCATTGGAGCAGAAAAAGTTGTTTAAGATTAATGTTTTATTTGCCAGCGCCCTCACATTCAGCAGACCAATCTTTGTAGGACCAGTAGCTGAAGGAAAAGCTGAGCACAGAGTACAAATCAGCAGTTTTAGATTTTTGGAGTTTGAACTGCGCCTCCTAGTACTAGAGACACTGCAGCTGTGTACACGCCCGTGGCACAGGCCAGGCTTGACTACGGGGATCAGGTAGGACCCAGCAGGATGAGTCGAGCACCCGGACAGGCGAATATCCAACAAATGGTCGGCAGGAGATGATGCAACAGACAATCCAAAGTTGTTTGTGTTCCACTGGAGACGTCCGAAACTGCCACTGCTACGTGCGCTATTGCACGCGCTGTTACGCGCGCTACTGTGCATGTGTCTGCTGCGCACGCGCGCGCAGTCCGCTGTGCGTACCAGGCCCGGCTACCTGTAGCAGGTTGGAGTGGAGAGGATCAGCGAAGCATCCGGATGAACAGTTTACCATCTGATGGTCAGCAGCAGATGACGAAGCAGCAGAGAGCTTGATGCTGGCTTTAATCCTCACGAGACGGCCGGCACGTCTTCCACGGCGCCTGGAGCAGATTCAAATGCGGATTCAAATGCGGATGACTGTCAAGTCTATTTTCCTGTAAAACAAAATGGCTTAACACAGTCTCTTCTGGACTGTCTTGGTGACATTAGAGGGTGGATGGCACTTAATTTCCTCCATTTTAATGATAAAAAGACCGAGGTTATGGTCTTTAACCCTTTGGGGTCAAAATACTCAAAGATGAGTATTTTGACGTCATGCATTTAAATGGGCTCTGTTAACAATGCAGAACGCATGTGAAGTGTTCATGTAAAGTCTGTAGGACAGTAGACACTTCAATCTTTATAAAAGTTGAGTTTTTTAATTTTTTTTTTTTTGTATTTATTTCAAAATACAACCAGAAATATGACAGATATTTGTCCCAATATTGTGCTCGCATTTTACACGTGTGGATTCTAGTCAGTGCATGTTTTATGATCAAAAAGTGAACAAATGCAGATGGAAACTCGTTTTTCCGATTTTTCCGAGGTTCATGAACACACCACATTGAATAAACCAATCAGAAAGCAGTTGGCAGCCATCTTATGTGAAGAGAAACAGCAGCTCGGTGTAGAGAGTTTTGGTGACTGTGGAGAGCAGTTGGAGAATTACGCACGGACAATCGGACAATTTGGTTTTCAGAAGTAGTTTGTTTGGATTTTTTTTTTTTTTACTTTACGTGTTCTAGTTCGGTTTGATGAGACATTGTGTTGTTAGAGAGCTTGTGGTGGACATATTGACACATTTTGTAAATAGTTGTAAAAAAAACGTCTGGGAAATTACCCACAATATGATGTAAAAATATGTTTACTAATTAGTTTTTTACTAAGTTTGTACACAATTTCTTAAAATTTACCAATTAAAATTTCATTTTAGGCCGTCAAAATTGTTCGTTCAATATTTTTGTGAATTTCATAATAAAAATATCAAGATTTTTCCCACTCGGATTTTGATTTTTTGGGTATTTTGTGATCCAATGTGATAATGCATTTATTCAAAATGAAACAAAAACTGTAAAATCATGAAGCTGAGGTTGTGCTGAAAAGAATGATACCAAACAAGGCAAGGTAAATAGTTTTTATGATGGAAATATAAGGGTAAATTCAAAATTATACAAAAACGGGCATTTAGACCCCCGACCCCAGAGGGTTAAATCTAGTGCTCCTGACAGTCCCACCACTTTTGATTTTTCCTCTTTGGCCCCATATGAAAAGTCGATTGTGACAAATCTAGGAGTGAAAATTGATCCCTACCTGAAACTGGACTGTCACATCAACAGCGTGGTTAAGTCCTCGTTCTTTCATCTGAGGCGCCTGTCTAAAATCAAGCCCCTCCTTTCTAGACACCACTTATGCCGGGTACCCACCTAAATTGTCAGAACGCTCCTGCCACCCCCTTTTGGCCACTTGTCACGGTCACACTGGGAGACACTGAGAGGCGTCTGATGACGCGCACTGGTGGGAGGCAGAGGAGGGAGTCTAGCTCATTTTCTGGGTCAGTTGTTGTGTTTTTATGCTGCTGACAGATAAAATCAGCAGCACGTGACCCCCGTTCCTACTTGAGTGGGTTTTCTACGAGCCGAACTGCAGCTCCGACAGTCTTTGTTGAGATTAAAACGTTTTTTATGTTTGGGATGATCGTACGCTGGAGCGGACAGCAGCAACTGTTTAAAATGCCAAGTTTCTTACCGGAGTCTGGTTCCAATTCATGGAGGCTCGATGGGGTAAGTTTAAAAAGTCCAAAAAAAGTCCTGTTGTCGTTGTGTAATCACATAGCATAGGCTCTCCCGATTGGTTGTTGCGATACGCCGAGCCGCAAAATATCAACTTTTCAATCCGACGCTGCTCAACGCGTAGGTTGCTTTGGACGTGCGCGTGCTCGGAAAGGAACTGCCGCGTGCCGCCGCGCCGCTTCAAACACTCAAAACGCGCCGCTTCACGATACGCCGCGTCTCGACGCCTCTCCACATAGACTTTGCATGTAAACCGGCCGCTTCCGCCGCCCGACACTAGAGACAGTAATCCACGCTTTTATTACTTCATGCCTGGATTATTGTAACTCTCTTCTGATCGGAGTAAATAAGGCCTCACTCTCACGGTTGCAGCTGGTACAAAATGCTGCTGCATGATTTTTGACTGGTACAGGCAGACGTGAGCACATCACTCCAGTTTTAATGTCCCTTCATTGGCTTCCTGTCCAGTTTCGAATCCATTTTAAAGTTTTATTGTTTGTTTCTAAGTCTTTGAACGGTTTTAGTCCCTCTTATTTGTCTGAACTGCTTCACCTTTATGTGCCATCACGTGCTCTTAGATCCGCTGACCAGATGCTTTTAGCAGTCCCGAAAACCTTTTATAAAACCAGAGGAGACAGAGCATTTTCAGCTCTGGCTCCTAAATTGTGGAACGAGCTACCACTGAAGGTCAGGCAGGCCCCATCAATCTCTGTTTTTAAAACTCGTTTAAAAACACATATGTTTTCATTGGCTTTTAAACCAGAGTGATGGTGCATTCAGACCTAACAGCGTTTCAACGGCAGGAGCGTCCAGTTTACATGCAAAGTCAATGGGGGACGCACTTCCAGCCGCGTCTTGGCGTCGGGCGTCACGTCGCGTGCGTGTTGAGCGTGCTGGAAAGCGTTTTCCGTGCACGTGAACCGGCTTCAGCCTCCAAACCACGCATTCACCATGCTGAAGATTTCGCCGTTCAAACTTTCAAACGCCGCTCAACTCTACCTGATTGGTTGGTGTGTCAACCAATCAGGGAGAGTCGGGGGAGAAGAGAGAAGAGAGGGGGAGAGTCCCTATGTGACGCGGAAACGAGGGGGCGGGGGTATTGCGCAACTATGTGACGTATTGTTTGTGGGACACAGAAAAGACCCGCGAGGTCGTGTACTATGGAAGAGAAACTCATTGTAGCTGTGTGTTCGCGACAAGTCCTTCACGACCAGTCAAGTCTGCTCCACAGAGACAGAAATAAAAAGCTCCTCGCCTGGCGGAGTGCAGTGAGGACTCGGTATACCGGTAAGCTCCTCCCACACACCCCACAGCAGTTTCGCGTTCTGGCGTTCTGGTCCAAGTAGGTCTGGACACCAAGTGCGTCCACTTGCGTGCGTGACGAGCTTTTTGGAAGTTGAAACGCTGTTCGGTCTGAATGTACCATGAGTTCACATCTCTGTTTTAATGTTGTATTATTTTACTTGTGATGATCTGATTATTTATATGATTGTTTTTATTGTTTTGTGCTTGTTTTTGTTCTTGTACAGCACTTCGGACGGCTGATGCTGTATTTTTAAGTGCTTTATAAATAAACTGGTATGGTATGGTATGGTATGGAACGATGTTTTTGGGTGGGCAGGAATGTCGCGCACTGCAGGTAAACAGGTACATCAACAAGCAGAGGGGGTGGGGGTCCAGAGCCCCGATCAGAGTGGTCAAACAGGGTAAGGTTTGCAGTGGATAATTGCAGAGGTGTCAAGTAACGAAGTATAAATACTTCGTTACTCTACTTAAGTACAAATTTTAGTTATCTATACTTTAGTAAAGTAATTATTTTTCAGCCTACTTTATACTTCTACTTCTTACATTTTCACGCAATTACTGGTACTTTCTACTCCTTACTTTTTAAAAATAGCCTCGTTACTTTTCTTTCATTTTGCCGTTTTTTTTTGTAGAATATAGATATTCACGCAGGACTTTCCAAACATAAATATCCGCATCAGCAGCCGTCGTCACTCACCAGTGTTGCCAGATTGGGCGGTTCACCGCGATTTTCCTTCTGACTTTTGCGGGTAAAGAGTGCTTTGGGTGGGTGGGACTCTATCTGGCAACACCGTCACACGCGTGTGTCTTTACATCCGGGGCAGCGTCGGCAGCTCCGGGACCCTCCATCAATGTAGAAGCGTCTGCGGGACCGTGACCCTCCATCAGTAGTTGGGGCGTCTTCTATAGCACCTTCATCCGGCGAAGCCATGCTGTCCGTGACGCTGACTTGTTAGGGGCTCTGCTAGCGCTAGCATTAGCGTCTCGCGAGACAACGTTACCTCTCAACGAGAGATATCGCGGGAGTTTAATATCGCGAGATCTCGTACAACGAGATCTCGTTACATGCCTAAATTGAGGTAAGCTGAAAGTTTTTGTTTTTTTTATCAGTTGATTACTGACTTCTAGTGACCTAGTAACATACTAATGTTGTATAATAAATATAAACGTGAAAGACAACAAAACCAGGAGAACCCTTGACCAATTTGTTCTGCACCGGGCAACACCAGAGGCAGATATGGTATGAAACTGCCATCTGGAAAAATATCCTTTGAGGAAGTGG
>JBBPBX010006436.1:5809-32230 GCA_038048925.1 Garcialebias charrua | reverse complement strand
ATAAAGATCACTGTGGATGGAATGCAATTGAAATAACCTGGATATTATTATTTATGTTGTATTAAGAAAGTTAAAATGTGATTACATATGTGTACACAAAGCACTTCAAGCAATGTGGAAAATGCTAAAAAAAATACATAATTAATGTGCCTTCTGTACTTTCTTTACAGAAAAAAATCCACACAACACCTTCATCTCTACACACCGGCATCCAATCTACCACCTGTGTAACAGACAGGTGGTGTACAGAAGAAGATCCAAGATGTCCAGCTTAACCTTCATGCAGCAGGTGACTTCCCATATCCCAAAAGTGAGTATTTTCACTTGTGGTGTTTTACTATTTTTAACACTGTATTGATCTGGAGAATGAAAACAAAGTCTCTTGCAAGTTACTAGCTTATTAACATTGAAACATTTAAGGTACATTTATATGGTGAAATGTTATATATGCTAAGATGCATTAGGAGTCAACTCAGGACCTTTAATATTAGGAATATTTAAGAGAACTCTGGTACTAAAAAAATACAGTAGATTGATTCTATTTATTTGCTCTCTCCACTGCACACCTGTAGAAGGAGGTGAGGTCTGAACTTCTCAGACCAGCTCATCTCAGCCGTCTGAGGAAGTAGAGTCTCTGATGAACTTTCGTGATCAGGCTGGTGGTGTTGTTGCTCCAGCTGAGGTTATCGTTCATGTGTACCGTACACCTAAGTACTTGTAGCTGGAGACCACTTCCACTGCAGATCCTCCAATGTTCAGTGGGGTGTGTGGGGTTTGTTTGTTCCTTCTGAAGTCCACAATCATCTCCTTTGTCTTCTTCACGTTGATGTGAAGGTTATTGTCCTTGCAGGACCCAGAGCCTCTTTATCATAAAGTGGAAGAAAAGACCCTTAGACCAGTCTGGTGGGTGACCAACTTAAGGAGACTGATATCGGATTTTAGGTCACTTCAGTTTCTTTAACAACAAACATGAACATGGCTGGCTGTGAGGGGCAAACACATGACATATAGTAGCTAAAAGACAGATGCTTAAACTGCTAAGCTTCAGCAAAAAGAGGAAAATATTGATGAGTAGCAAAACACTAGCTAAAGTAGCATTTTTTTTTGCTGAAAGTATCAAAATGCTAGTTAAAAGTAGCAGAAAAGTAGCAGAACAGTAGCTAAAATCTCAACAAGATAAAAAAGAAAACAGATTTAAGAGAATAATGTTTAAGGGAAAGTTTCATATTTTGAAAGATATAAAACTAGCAACAAAAAAGTAAGCTGAAATTAGCACAAAATATGTAAAAAGAACAATAAAGTGGTCATAGTGTTATGATTTCAAAGGTTTACCCAGTTGGTAATGAGACCCAGAACGACACAAGACGAAGAGGTGCAAAAGTAACAGTGTTTATTATTTACAGTGCAAGTCTATATACTGTACACATGTACAGGGATCTTCTGGATTTCCTAGAAGATGAAACAAACTGTCAGAAAGGCTTGACCAGAAGGCTCTTTCAAGATGATTGATCTAGTTTTGTTTGTTATTTTACAGAGAAATCCTTAGTTCCTTGAGATGAATCCCAGAGGGCGAAATGAGGCAGGAAAGTGGTTGGAGGGCAAGACACGATGAGCAGACAACTGGTCCCAGGACCAAGATGGAAACGAGGACTGGAAACACAACAAAAAACAAGGTAAGTGTCTCTCAAAGTACTGTACTCACAAACTGGCTAGAAGCATAAATACCATGAGTAGGCATCAATGCTCCAGCGAAGAGTACTTGACTGCAGCCTTAAGTATAGGTGGAGCTCATCAGGTGGATCACAGTAAAATAGATCATTTTTCTTCCCCATAAATCAGTTATTTAAAATCTAATCTGGAATCATTCCTCCTTGTTAGACTTCAGTTGACCTGTTTAAGTTGGGCCAAATTTGTTATTATCTTTTGATTTATTTTTCATTGAAATTTAATTATTTGTTAGTTTATTTTTGGAACTGTTAAATTGAATTATTTGGTGGATTTTTGAACACCTTTGTCCTTATTTAAGTCTGGACCCTCACAATTCTATTTATGTTATGAACTTGTATTACTAAAATAATAACAGAATATGATAGAAGTTGTCTAACAATTGAAAAGTGGAAGCAGAACACTCCCATTCTCTTTTCACACTGATGCCTCAAACAAGGTGAAGATGAACCATGTTTTATTAATGATAGTTTTATACAAATGGATACACCTGATATATACAAATAAAAAACATGAACAAACTTACTTTACAGTATACAAACATAATTATGCATACTTCTACACATGCTTAAAAATTTTTTATGGCGCCCCCCCATAAAAAAATATCACCAGCCGCCACTGGCTGTGGCGCACCGCCACCCCGCCACCCCCCCGCAGGTGTCGGATGGTCAAATATTTTTAATGTTAGTGTAAACAACTGTGTAGTTTCACTTATTCAGAAGAGCCGTGGCGCACCGCTGCCCCCCACCCCCCCGCAAGTGTCGGATGGTCAAATATCTCTAATTTTAGTGTACTGTGTTACATTATAGTTTCACTTATTCAGAAGAGCGCACCGCTACCCCCCACCCCCCGCAAGTGTCGGATGTGTTTTTGAACAGAAGCATTTTAAAATGTCTCGAAACTACAGTTAACTTCATATTAATATTGTAGTGCATATGCTGTGTGTCCCGTGGGTCGTACAGTATCAGAAATCAAGAATAAATGGTTTGATCTGAAAATGGCTTCAAACAAACGTCTCGCCGCAGCACGGACAGGAGGTGGTCAAGGAATAGTCTGCGAGATGGATGGACAATAAATGCCACGCTGCAAGACGCGTGCCAACATGTTTTGCAGCACAAATGAGTCATGCGCGCACCTCCTGGTCAGCGCGCAACCACATTCTGCAGGTTATATTTCGAATCAGATATAATAATCTATTGCTCCGATGGTGTTTGGCACAGCAGTCCAGCAATAGCATGAAAATCAGTCTTAATTCGTACTTGTTCTGCGGCGGTGTATGGGAATTTTATGTACCTGGGTGTTAATATGAGGAGCGGCTTTGATGACCAAGGGGAGCGCACGACTCACTGAAGCCTGCGCGACACACCAGACAAATTAAACTTAAAATTATAATTCTAATTCAAACAGAATAACCTATTGTCAAGAATAATTATGGTGCGTGATTTTTTTAAACCCAAAATATTTTCTAAATAACGAAATATGAAGTTATTCGTGGAGAAGATCCGTCTGGATGACAGCAGACTGACGCTCCTAAATTATACGACAGGTCCGGACCACTCGTAAATTTTGTTTGTATCTGAAAAAAATCGTAGGATACGAAAACATTGTTGAATGCCGCAAATGATCCTAAATCACTCGTACGCACAGTTTAAGAACAAATCTGTGCGTACGAACGGTTTGTGAATGAAGGCCAATATGTTTCTTTGAATCAGCACTTTAACTGGGTGTTAGCTTCCTTTATTTTCATGGCAACCAGTATCTGTTGATAAGGCAAAGTGAAGCTCTTTGATCAAGATCTCTTTGGCGGACTCAAAGTCTGGTTATTCAGAATAGAAGGTTAATTAACACATATATCCAGGGGTGGTCAGGATGTCAGGGTGGTCTATCCGTGTAGTTTTAACACATACAGAAAATAAACTGCCTGTGTCAAAACAGAAAGGGAGGGGTAGGAGACACAGTGTCTCTGAGGACTTTGTTAAGGTCCTTGCAAGGATGTACGCTACATCCTCTTCAGAAGTTGTAACACACTATCTCAATAAATAAAGGAAAAGTGAACTCAATTTACCAATTGTGTCGCTACCCGCCTCCTGCTCTGGATGTAACTGCTGTTAGCTGTTTTGTTAGCTGTTTTTTTTAGCAAGATAACTCATAAACCACACCACTGATTTTCTTGAAACTTATATGGGGTTTCATTTACAAACTGTTGACCAATATAAGACATTTGAGATGAAATTCAATTTTTATAATTTATTTAATAGTAGCGCACGCGACCATTTGGAAGACGTCAAACCGAAACAATTTAAATCTAGCAGATTTGAACATTTCGTGAATTGATTAAGGAACGGTTAAGCTCAGGAACCTTTGTGCTATAAAGTCAGCTATTTTTAAGCGTTTATTTAGCTAAATTTAAAGAAATAAAGCCGTCCCACCCGCGCGCATACAAATGGAAAACTACTTTTTTAAATCCAGCTGATTTGAACATTTCGTGAATTTATTAAGCTCTGGAACCCTTGTGCTATAATGTCAGCTAAGAAAAATATTTTTTTCTCAGCAAAGAAACAATAGTTTTTACCGTGTTATCTTGTAAATTCCGTTGTGCCGGCTCGCTTCTGTGGCAGCCATTTTAAGCAGGGCAAATGAGGCGCTGACGCGTCGCGTAGTGGTGACGCATAATAGATGCGTGTTATGCACCGAAGCGTATTATTTACGGATTTTTCCAATATATTGACAATAATTGGACAAAGCGTGTTATACGCAGGAGCATGTTATAATCCGACGAATACGGTATGTCGTTTTTGATAATTATGTAGGGTACTGTGTTAGGATAGGCTACGTGCTTGGTAAAATACAGTACTGTACGTATAAGGTGCAGTTTGGACGTATGTTTTGAGTTACGTCAAAATCCGCTTTACGACACCACGGTATGTCGTTTTTGATAATTATGTAGGGTACTGTGTTAGGATAGGCTACGTGCTTGGTAAAATACAGTACTGTACGTATAAGGTGCAGTTTGGACGTATGTTTTGAGTTACGTCAAAATCCGCTTTACGACACCACGTAGGAACGGAACTCCGTCGTAAGTCGGGGACTACCTGTATTTGAATGAATGCTGTCTGTCATGATCTGCTTGTCTTGTGTAGCTGTTAGTTTTGTTCCTTCATAATAATTATTCCTTTGGGTTTCTAACTAAAATACCGTATTTTCCGCCCTATAAATCGCATCGCCCTATAAGTCGCACCAGTCCAATTATGTCCAATAAAGTGGAAAAATCCACGTATAAGTCGCACCTCACGGCACAAAACAAGCATGCGCAGCAACAACAGACCTGCACTGCAGCAAACAGACCTGCATCTCTTTGATCTTTAAAGATAAACACATAAAAAATATATTTTTGTTAGCTGACATTACAGTAAAAGTGTGTCTCAGTTTAACTTTTCTTGATAAATGCACTTTGACGGTTAAAAACCGTTAAATTAATTGACCCTTTTTTGACCAAAGTGAAAAAAACGAAAAATCCACGTATAAGTCGCACCAGCCTATAAGTCGCAGGGCTTGGAAATGTAGGCAAAAAGGTGTGACTTATAGGCCAGAACATACGGTATCTGACTGCTATCTGTTGCAGGTGATAACTTACTGCTCATCGCTACACTGCACAATAATAATAAAAAGAAAATTAGTTCATAAGATATTGAGGTTTTTTTTTTCAGAAGAGAACAATAATGAGACGTGATATAAATGAAGACAATAGCGCCTCTTTTCGTAACCTTTATTTCTTTACTTATGGTCATAGCAGCTAGTTTTAGAGGGTCAACCAATAAGTGTCCCTTGGCCTTTCAAGGAATGAAGACCTTAACCACTATCATAGCATAGTACATGTGTTTAAGTGGAAACTGGGGCTTGTGCTGAGCGGCAGGCTGAATCCATTGGGACACTAGTGTGTGTCTGAGCCCAATTAACATCTGTCTGTGTCTCTCTGAGACTCAGCAGACATGGAAGATGAGTTCTGAGCTGAACCCCAGTAGACTTCCAAGGTGAGCACTGCATCCTGAAAGGACGCAGACAGCTGGATACATTAAAAAAAGAAATCCTTCAGCTGTTGGACTGCTTGCGTTATTTAAGTTGAAGATCCTCCCATCAGCTTCTGTCTGGACTCATTCCTTTTCTATGACACGGAACACTCCCTCTGTTAACCCGCAAATTTCTCTCTGAATCTGTATTTGCATTTTTCCACATCGTCTGTGTCGCCACTGTTTATAATAAATGATGCTGGTACTTCGTGGTTCGATGCATACTGCTAAATAAATAAATAAACTATCAAACATAGCAGATTCATGTAAAACTGGCTGTCATTGAAAGCATTTATTTTCCTTTCATGAGCGGTTTACAGAGTAATGGGCTGCACATGCTCAGAACAAGGTGTCATCTTCAGTGATAAAGCTGTCCAATAATCTAAAAAACTTTCTGGTCTACTGGACATTCAAAAAATAAAACAAAACAAAAAAATTGCAGACACATTCAGGAACGACGGTTTGAGAGAGGAGTAAAGGAGGCCATCTTTGTGAAAAGAAACCATCCATCATTAAACAGGGGTGGAGGCCTCCATGTTCAACTGTCCCCCTCTTACAATGCTGTTATTGCTAGTATCACTCAGACCCCTGTGAATAGCAAACAACCATCAGGGTGCTAACGATCCATCGTTAGGCTGATGGTCCTCCTTGTTCATGGGAGCAGCTAGTTGAGGCTGTCAGTAGCAAACTGGTTGATCCACTACGAGAAGGCGCTATTTATAAGATTGAGCTGAATACAGCACCTCAGACTGAAGAAGTCTTTCGGAGGAAAGACGAAACGTTTCTACAATAAAAAAAATTGGTTTCGTTTTTTTGACTGTCCAGAGGACCATATTTAACTATTTTAGATTTTTCTACTGGATTATTGAGCATGCATCAGGATATTCTGTCCCATAATGATGACAACGTCCAACTATTGCAATAAACGGACACTATGGATTTCCATAAACTTCATAAATCCATCCATCCATCCATTTTCTTCCGCTTATCCGGGGTCGGGTCGCGGGGGTAGCAGCCTAAGTAGGGAGGCCCAGACTTCCCTCTCCCCAGCCACTTGGAGCAGCTCCTCTGGGGGAATCCCAAGGCGTTCCCAGGCCAGCCGAGAAACATAGTCCCTCCAGCGTATCCTGGGTCTTCCTCTGGGTCTCCTCCCGGTGGGACATGCCCGGAACACCTCACCAGGGAGGCGTCCAGGAGGCATCCTAACCAGATGCCCGAGCCACCTCAACTGGCTCCTCTCGATGTGGAGAAGCAGCGGCTCTACTCCGAGTCCCTCCCGGATGACTGAGCTTCTCACCCTATCTCTAAGGGAGAGTCCAGCCACCCTGCGGAGAAAACTCATTTCAGCCGCTTGTATCCGAGATCTTGTTCTTTCGGTCATAACCCAAAGCTCATGACCATAGATGAGGGTGGGAACGTAGATCGATCGGTAAATTGAGAGCTTCGCCTTTTGACTCAGCTCTCTCTTCACCACGACAGACCGGTACAGCGCCCGCTTCACTGCGGACGCTGCACCTATCCGCCTATCGATCTCACGCTCCAGTTTTCCCTCATTCGTGAACAAGATCCCGAGATACTTAAACTCCTCCACTTGGGGCAGGACCTCCTCCCCGACCCGGAGAGGGCACGCTACCCTTTTCCGGCTCAAGACCATGGCCTCGGATTTGGAGGAACTGATCCTCATCCCGGCCGCATCGCATTCAGCTGCAAACCGCTCCAGTGAAAGCTGTAGATCACGAGCTGATGAAGCCAATAGGACCACATCATCTGCAAAAAACAGAGAAGCGATTCTAAGGCCACCAAAACGGATCCTCTCAACACCTTGGCTGCGCCTAGAAATTCTGTCCATAAAAGTTATAAACAGAATCGGTGACAAAGGGCAACCTTGGCGGAGTCCAACTCTCACCGGAAACGAGCCTGACTTACTGCCGGCAATGCGGACCAAGCTCTGACACCGGTCGTACAGGGACCTAACAGCCCATATCAATGGGCCTGGTACCCCATACTCCCGGAGTACCCGCCACAGAACCCCCCGAGGGACGCGGTCGAATGCCTTTTCCAAGTCTACAAAGCACATGTAAACTGGTTGGGCAAACTCCCACGCACCCTCCAGGACCCTGTTGAGGGTGTAGAGCTGGTCTAGTGTTCCACGACCAGGACGAAAACCACACTGCTCCTCCTGAATCCGAGGTTCGACTATCCGACGGACCCTCCTCTCCAGAACCCCTGAATAGACCTTACCAGGGAGGCTTAAGAGTGTGATCCCTCTATAGTTGGAACACACCCTACGGTCCCCCTTTTTGAATAGGGGAACCACCACCCCAGTCTGCCAATCCAAGGGAACTGCCCCCGATGTCCACGCGATATTGCAGAGTCGCGTAAGCCAACACAACCCCACAACATCCAGAGCCCTAAGGAACTCAGGACGAATCTCATCCACCCCCGGAGCCTTGCCACCGCGGAGCTTTTTAACCACCTCGGCGACCTCAGCACCAGAGATTGGAGAGCCCGATCCAAAGTCCCCAGGCTCCGCTTCCTCAGTGGAAGACGTGCCAGTAGGATTGAGGAGGTCTTCGAAGTATTCCGCCCACCGACTCACAACATCCCGAGTTGAGGTCAACAGCACGCCATCCCCACCATAAATGGTGTTGGTCGCGTACCGCTTTCCCCCCCTGAGACGCCGGATGGTGGACCAGAATCGCCTCGAAGCCGTACGGAAGTCATTCTCCATGGCCTCTCCGAACTCCTCCCACGCCCGAGTTTTTGCCTCAGCAACCACCCGAGCCGCATGCCGCTTGGACTGCCGGTACCTATCTGCTGCTTCCGGGGTCCCACAGGCTAAAAAGGCCCAATAGGACTCCTTCTTCAGCTTGACAGCATCCCTCACCGCCGGTGTCCACCACCGGGTTCGAGGGTTGCCACCACGACAGGCACCAACAACCTTGCGGCCACAACTCCGATAAGCTGCCTCGACAATAGAGGCGCGAAACATGGTCCACTCGGGCTCAATGTCCCCCGCCTCCCTCGGAACGTGTTCAAAGCTCTCCCGGAGGTGGGAGTTAAAGCTCCGTCTTACGGGAGACTCTGCCAGACGTTCCCAGCAGACCCTCACAATACGTTTGGGTCTGCCAGGTCTGACCGGCATCCTCCCCCACCATCGGAGCCAACTCACCACCAGGTAGTGGTCAGTGGACAGCTCCGCCCCTCTCTTCACCCGAGTGTCCAGGACATGCGGCCGCAGATCAGATGAGACGACAACAAAGTCGATCATTGAACTACGACCTAGGGTGTCCTGGTGCCAAGAGCACATATGGACACCCTTATGCCTGAACATGGTGTTTGTTATGGACAATCCATGACGAGCACAGAAGTCCAACAACAGAACACCACTCGGGTTCAGATCAGGGGGGCCGTTCCTCCCAACCACACCCCTCCAGGTCTCACTGTCATTGCCCACGTGAGCGTTGAAGTCCCCCAGCAGAACAAGGGAGTCCCCAGGAGGCGCACCCTCCAATACCCCCTCCAAGGACTCCAAAAAGGGTGGGTAATCTGCGCTGCCGTTCGGCGCATAGGCACAAACAACAGTCAGAGCCCGTCCCCCCACACGTAGGCGAAGGGAGGCTACCCTCTCGTTCACCGGGGTGAACCCCAACGTACAGGCACCGAGATGGGGGGCAACAAGTATGCCCACTCCTGCTCGGCGCCTCTCACCAGGGGCAACTCCAGAGTGGAAGAGTGTCCAACCCCTCTCAAGGAAACTGGTTCCAGAGCCAGAGCCATGCGTTGAGGTGAGTCCGACTATTTCTAGCCGGAACCTCTCAACCTCACACACTAGCTCAGGCTCCTTCCCCACCAGAGAGGTGACATTCCATGTCCCAATGGCCAGCTTCTGTAGCCGAGGATCAGACCGCCAGGGTCCCCGCCCTCGGCCACCACCCATTCCACAATGCACCCGACCCCTTTGGCCCCTCCCACAGGTGGTGAGCCTATGGGAAGGGGGACCCACGTCTCCTCTTCGGGCTGTGCCCGGCCGAGCTCCATGGGTGAAAGCCCGGCCACCAGGCGCTCGCCAACGTGCCCCTCCTCCGGGCCTGGCTCCAGAGTGGGGCCCCGGTGACCCGCGTCCGGGCGAGGGAACATTGTTTCCATTTATATTACTCATCATAAGGGGTCTTGTGGGCTGCGCTTTGTCTCGTCCCTCACCTAGGACCTGTCTGCCTTGGGTGACCCTACTAGGGGCATAAAGCCCCTGACAGCATAGCTCCTAGGATCATTGGGACACTCAAACCCCTCCACCACGGTAAGGTGGCAGCCCAGGGAGGGGACTTCATAAATCATTAGGAATATTATATCAAACTGATGTAGATAAGGTAAGCATAATGTTTTGACTTTCAGTCTCTAGATTTGAGCTCTATACTGTATTTGTTGTATATGTTTTTTTATGTGGTTGTGTTCTACATGATAATTACAAAAAAATAGTATTAATGATGATTACATTGTATTAGTTAGAAAATTAGAAAGAGTTAGTCATTTTGTACTGTTGGTGGAAGATTATAATTGTTTAATCTGATTGTTTGAAAAAAGGGGCAGATATAATAAGATTTTTTTCTTCTTTCTGCTACCTTTCTTTTTTTAAATATTTTGTACGTTATCATTTATGGGATTGTCTTGTATTGTGTTTCTTTTGTAAAAAAAATTAATAATTTTAATAAACATAAACATAAACATTACATAAAGTTAAATTCCAATAACAATTTTATTTTTATTTTAAACTGATATTTTGCACCATTGATATTATCCTTAAATTTTGACAACTGCTGCAGAATAATTATTATGAATAGCTTCTCACTTGTCTCATCTTAGCTTAGCTCAGTTTACTGTGTTTAATTTTGGCAAAGTTTTTTTTTTCTTACATTGTCTTGTCTTAGCATTTCTTAGTTTATCTGATCTTAGTTTAGCCTAGCTTATTTTCTAGCTTAGCTATAACCTTAATTTATCCTACTGTATTTTATCATATATTATCATTCTTATTGTGTCCTCTTGGAAGAAGGGCTCCAAAAATGTACATTGATTTTCAATAAACAATTTAAAACAAGATAAAAAGAAGAAGAAAATAAACATGATAATGAAGACAAGTCAACCGTCCTTGCTTAATGTCAATCAAATGTTGTGGACATTGTTTTAATTTCTGCTGGTTGACACCAATGTTCTTAAGGAGCACAAAATAGGCAGCAGCACGACATTTTCAACCAACAGACACTGATTTTACTGATGAGCAAAAAACTTTAATTTAATAAATGCAGCTCTTCAGAGATGAGGTGAAAAACTAAACATGGTTATACACTGCTTAGCCAAAAAAAAAAAAAAAAGTCACCACCTGGATTTAACTAAGCAAATAAGTATGAGCCTCCTATTGGATAATTACCGCATGGGCGATTACTTTGTATCTTTCCACTGGCGACAAGTTATTTAACACCCACTGGTGCAATGAGTTGCTTCTTATTTCTTAAACAGCTATGTAGCCTTAAGAAAACCACTAATCAGCGAGGTTAACTGTGAAAAAAAAAAGGCTTCAATTTGTTAGGGAGCATAAAGATTGGACTCTGGAGCAATGGGAGAAGGTCATGTGTAGAGTTGGGCATCGAGGATCGAGAATCGTTTGGAACCAGGACTAACTGTCCGTTTTTCCCGGAATTGTTCTAAATATTTATTTTTGATTGCTATTTTCGATGCCTAGTCCGTCAACCGGAAGTTGAAGGCACCCGCCAAACACCAACGAAAAAGAAGCCACCCACCGAAAACCAACAAAGAAGAAGACTCCATCGGAAGTGTTCCCATACTTGGAGAGTGAGCAGCCACGGTCAAAAGCCTGGCTTAACTTTAATAAAATGACCAGTCAGCTCAGTGCAGCACTTGCAATAATTTTATATCGTGCAAAGGAGGGTGGAGAAGTAAAAAAGTGGCCCATCTTTGACACGCTCCGCTGGATTATTTTCGCTGCTTCCTCCTCCTCCAGGTCCAACACTCAGAAGTAACAGAGTGGCGCTCCACCGGACTGTTTTCGCTGCCTCTTCTCCAGCTCCATCAGGTAAATAAAACTATAAACTACACCTCATACCAACATTAAGGCAGCTAACAAGTTATACTCCACTTCAAGCGGTAGGTCAGCTCCGATGCAAACACCATGCTAACGTTAGCTCTTGTATTTTTTCATAGACAAACAACCTGAAATGGCTAATAATATTAGCCAAGCTCCGATGTGCTCCTCCGTTCATCACAGCGTCCAAGGGAAAGTTGTTGATAAAACTAACTGAATGAAGAGTGCCACAGAACGGTTACATCATAAGTTGTGAAAAGGTTGCATCCCTTTTCAGATGTGGAATCACCAACATTTAATAATAATAATAAATAAAGATATAATAAAGATACAATAAAGATTATCTGACTCTGAACATTTAGGTTAGTTAGACAATAACAACAGAGCTAATTAATAGTCCATCCTAAGCTAACGTTACAGTAACAGTGACATTACATGTTTGTTTGTATGTTTGCAGGGACATAGTGAAAACCATCAACCTAAGTGCACACCACCTACCATGGACCACTTGTCAAATAAGTTAATCCCATCTTGTTATAAGGCGGAGAAGAGCTGCTCTGCACTTTAAACAGAAGATGGATGATGTGTCTGGCAGCAGATCCAGAGAAAGATGATTGAGCAGGTGAAATGTCATTCATGCACAACTGTCCTTTCTGATATTAAAATCTTAAATCTAAATACTGGTAATGTTCTTTGTGGTCAACAGAGAAAGACTGTGGAGATGATGGGGTCACCATGCAGTCTGAGGAAAGGACTGAGAATGAGGGAGTGGAGGATGAGGAGGAGAGTGTAAGTGTATGAGAGCTGAAATTTATACAAGGTACATTCTCAACCTCATGTCTTTAATGATCCCTTTTTTACTGATAATACTGATGAACCTGTTGTTTGTTTAGGAACCACCTCCCTGCAGTCTGTCCAGAAAGTCTCCACTGGAGGAGCTTTTGGCTGAGGAAGAGGCACAGAACATAGTGTCACAGCTCCATGTCCATGAAGAAACAAATGGAGAGAGGATGTACCAGGAAATTCCACCAGCCGTCCTGTCTGAAGACCCTGCTGCTGGTGGTGGAACCAACACAAGACTTATCCTTTGCTGTCAGATCTTGCATTCTCATATTTAAACAAACGTGTGTTCTCCACTGCAGGAGACACTGTCTGTACAGAACACTCATACATACTACCTGAGAAACAGATATGATCATTTTCCTCAACAAGAACCATTTCTGATTTTATACTGTACTTGATGCTAATCTGGACTGGATTGTACAAGTTGCTCTTTTTATTATAATAATAATAATTTTGTTTGACATTCTGCAGCAGTGTTAGCCCATCAGTGAGAGCTCAGTAACATGACTGCAGCATCAGACACTGGACATGTGGAAATGTGTTTCCATGAGGTTTTTAAACATAAAGCTCTCTTGTGAAAGTGTACCTCTGCGAAAAGAAAACTCATAGCATATTGAAGTTCATACGTTTGATATTTATATACTGGTTGAAAATAGCCCTGTGAGAAATTCATAGTAAATTTAACAAAAAGGAAAAAGTTCAAATTATTTCATCCTGAAAGAACTCTGCCTAACTACTGTAGCTCATTTATAACATGATGGAGTTAAACTCAAAGCAGTCTCCTCAGATAAATAGTGTTAACTTAGTTATATATGAAAGTTTCTTTTAACATAATTTTTATATATGATTATTTCTGTTCAGTACCCTGAGACGACTTCTGTTGTGACTTGGTGCTATACAGTATAAATAAACTGAATTGAATTGACATGTGTTTTTAGAACCCCGCCTATAAAAAGAATCAGGAATCAAGAGGAATCGGAATCGAAACGAAGAATCTGAATTGGAACCTGAATTGCTCAAATTCAAACAATGCCCAACCCGAGTCATGTGGTCTGATAAGTCCAGATTTACCCTGTTCCAGAGTGATGGGTGCCCAGAGAGGCAGGTGAAGTGATGCACCCATCATGCCTATTTTCTACTACACAAGCCTGTGGGGGCAGTGTTATGATCTGGGGTTGCTGCGGTTGGTCAGGTCTAGATTCAGCAACAGTGTGTGCTCAAAGAATGCGGTCAGCTGACTACCTGGATATATTGAATGACCAGGTTATTCCATCAATGGATTTTTTCTTCCCTGATCGCATGGGCATATTCCACGATGACAATGCCAGGATTCATCAGGCTCGAAAATTTGAAAGAGTGCTTCTGGGAGCATGAGACATCATTTATACACATGGATTGGACTCCACAGAGTCCAGAACTCAACCCCATATAGAGAATCTTTGGGATGTGCTGGAGAAGGCTTTGTGCAGTGGTCAGAATCTGCCATTATCAATGCAAAATCTTGGTCAAAAATTAATGCAACACTGGATGGAAATAGATCTTGTGACATTGCAGAAGATTATCGAAACAATGCCACAGTGAATGCATGCCATAATCAACGCTAAAGGTGATCCAATGAAATATTAGTGTGTGACCTTTTTTGTTTGGTGGCAACTTTTGTTTTTTGGCCAGTCAGTGTATGTGAGTCAAGTTAACATATAATTTATTATGATGTGGTAGTAGCACCAACACATACTCTTGGTGAAAAATAAGACCTATCTCAAAAACCTGCTCTGTTGTTTTCAAACCATCAAGTTGACGTCAAGGCAGTTATTAGGAGTCAAAATAAAACAACAAATGTAGGAAATTTTAATTGGTTTCAGTCTTCAAATTCAATTGTACAAAATGTCATTTAAAGAATGAACTTGAAATATGAAACTTTTCTGCTAATGTAGTCAAGACTTAGAGGCTGACCGTGGGATCTAAGAGAAATTATTTATCTGAACTTATCTCCTAAAGTTAATCAACCTTAAATTCTTCTTAATACTTTGAAGGTTTTTCATTCATTTAGATTTTTTTTACTGCTTAGCTGTACAAAACAAATCTAGTCAAAATGTTCATTTAGGTTAAAGAAAATGCAACATGAGGAAGATGAAAGAAAGACAATGAAGACAGATGAACTGAGGGAAAAGATGAGGTCTGTAGTTTTCATCATAAGCAATGAGATGTCAGTTCACTGTCTGACTCTCACAATCTAATGAGATTAAAACTTGTCTGAACAGATGGAGCTTATCTGTTCCTGTTCAAAACAGCGTCTGTTAACAGGACTGCTGAACTGTTGCTTGGGAAATCATTTGACTATTTTTATGAGAAAAATTAATACATAAATCAACAATTCATTTTTCAACAAAGTCTAAAATGTAAAAAAATTAAAGAACAGATTTAACATCGGTATAATTTGTGTTTTTAGTCTTGAAAGAAGTGTTAGAACAATGTATCTTGCTAACATTCCATCACAACATAGGATTTACCAAAAAGGAAAGACTTAAGCTCAGTCTTAAAAGCAGACAAGCTATGAACTTTTATGTCTTACCCATCCTATGGAGGGTATCACTGATGGTCTTCTGGCCAGTATGTCTGCAGTCTTCCTCATATTGAACTCAACTGAGACAACTGAACCAAACTGAAGCAACCTAAAAAAATGCATTCTAAAAACAACAACAAAAAAATTGTAGAAACGTTTCGTCTTTTGTCTGAAAGACTTCTTCAGTCTAAGGTGCTATATTCAGCTCAGTCTTATAAATAGCACCTTATCATAGTGGATCAACCAGTTTGCTGCTGCTGGTTTTGGCTGTCAGCAGCAAACTTTCATGGGTTTCATGAGCTGGAAGCCCAAATTATGTAAAAATAAACAAATAAATACTTGAATTTGTTTAAATTGTGGGCCCTGAATCAATCATCTATTAAAGATTAACCTTTTTAATGGAATTATGGAAGCTAAATAATTTTCAATGATTTCTAATTTTTTGAAAAGTGNTATATATATATATATATATATATATATATATATATATATATATATATATATATATATATATATATATATATATATATATATATATATATATATATATATATATATATATATATATATTTATATATATATATATATATATATATATATATATATATATATATATATATATATATATATATATATATATATATATATATATATATATATATATATATATATATATATATATATATATATATATATATATATATATATATATATATATATATATATATATATATATATATATATAATATATATATATATATATATATATATATATATATATATATATATATATATATATATGTATATAAAATATATATACATATATATATATATAAATATATATATACACTTTGTATATATACACACACACAAAAAAAAATATATAAAGTACTGTATATGAATATGTATGAGAGCATTAAAGTTGAAATGTCTTTAAAACCCCACACCTTATTGTTCTCAAGCTTCATGAGAAACATCCTTTAGATGAGTAGTGTTGAACACAATTATAAAAGTCTAGTGGTGCTGTTTTTTTTTTTCTTTATAAACACAAATAGTGCCGACCTATGGTGCATTAAAGTTAAAATGTCTTTAAAACAGCTGAATTTACACAAACCTGGTGAGAAACATTCTTTAAATGGAATTAAAGGAAGGACTTTTAGATGAAATGTTGCTTTTTTGTACACAAGTGTACAATGTTTTGGACAATGGCATGCGTGCGCGCATACACGTGCGTGTGTGCACACACACACACACACTATACAGTAGTGTCCCCCCCCCCCCCACATTACAGATGCTTCTTATGCCCATGCTAACTAATAAAGGTTGAATAAAAAACTGCAGGTAAATCCTCCATTTTCTGTCATAATTACATTGTAAATTAATGGTTAAATTAAAGGTTAATACTTAAAGCTAGTTGTGCTTTGTTTTGTGTGTTTTATATCTATATATCTATATATAGATATATGTTGCAACTTCTTGTTGCACAAGTTTTGTCTTTGTCTGTTACAGTATATATTTTAAAACTCCTATTAGTGACTGCGTGTTTAGAGTCCAAACTATCCCGCCAGATCTTGTCTGATATTGGAAGCTAAGCAGGGACCAGCCTAATTAGTATTTGGATGGGAGACTGCCTAGGAATACCAGGTGCTATAACCTTTGGCACTTCCCACAAACCTCACCAGGGGGTGTGTTGTTCAAGCCAAACGCCACAGTCAATACTGGGGGCTAAGTACCCTAAAAGGGCAGCTCCTAAAATCGCCCCTGCTACTAACTGAGCCACTTCTATTAATTAAATCCCACATCCATACTCACGCACACACACACACGCATGCACACACACACACACACACACACGCACACACACACATACACACACACACACAAAGGTGAAAAAACTCTAGTGCGGTTCTGCTGTCCTGTCGTGGTCAATAATGAAGTGCAGTCTGCAAACTAATTGGTTGTATTTTTTTCTTCCAAATAATAAAAACAACTTTGCTGTCAATAACAATATATTTGTTTCTAATCAGTAAATTTCAGGTATAATACTGTAACTGTTGTGCTTGTGCTAATTTAATAATTTAAAAGCAGATGTTTTAAATGTTTTAAAGTAGTAGCAGGTGAGACATTTTTCTTCCTGATGAACTGGGTTAGCATTTGGAATCTTTCCTATAAGTGTTCACTGATTGTGTTCATGTTTCCAATAAATGCAAGTATTCACATGTTCATAGAGTTTTGAAAGTATTTTTTATAATAATACCGTAATCATTTTATTTAAAAGCAACTTTCAGGACTCCCAAGGACACTTAACAAAGAAACACAGTTCAAACATCAGCAGTAACAAATTGAAATATAGAATAAATAAAGAATATAAAATACAAAATAATAAAAATACATTTAGTAAAGTTAATGATAAGCTAGTCTAAAGAGATGTGTTTTCAGAGCAGTCTTGAACAGAGAGAGGGAGGTGGTGTTTCGAAGGTCTGGCAGTAGAGCGTTCCAGAGGTGAGGGGCAGAGCAGGTGAAGGCCCTGCTCCCCATAGTGGAGAGGCAGGCAGAGTGTACATGGAGATGTAGCGAAGAGGAGGATCTGAGAGAGCGTGATGGGATGGAGATTTGTAGGAGGTCATATAGGGGCCAAGATGGTGTAGTGGCAGAGAATCGGACTTGTTATCCGAAGGACCCAGGTGCACATCTATTTTCCCAGCTCCCCGGGCGCGACTACGCTGCTCACTGCACCACCTGGTAGTGGTTGGGTTAAATGCAGAAGACCAATTTCATCTGTCAAGTATGGGAACATACACAGATGACAAATGTGACAAATTATTATTATTATTATTATTATTATAGATAAGGAAGGGCAAGGTTGTGGATAGCTTTGAACGTGAGGAGTAGAATTTTGAAGATGATGCGTGATTTAACCGGGAGCCAGTGGAGCTGCTGCAGGACAGGAGTGATGTGGTTATAGTAGGAGGTTTGAGTGATGACACGGGCAGCTGAGTTCTGGACCATCTGTAACTTGTGGAGAGATTTGTTGGGGAGGCCGTAGAGAAGGGAGTTGCAGTAATCGATACGGGAAGTCACAAGACTGTGCACCAGGATGGCTGTGGAGCGGGGTGTGAGAGAAGGACGGAGACGGTTAATATTACGGAGGTGGAAATAGGCAGACCGAGTAATATTGTTGATGTGTGAAGTGAAGGAGAGAGTGGTGTCGAGGATGACACCGAGGCTCTTGACCTGAGGGGAGGGGGATAGCAGAGAGTTGTTAAGGGGGACGAGAAGATGTTCTGATTTTGAAATAGAGTTTTTGGTACCAACAAGAATGATTTCTGTTTTGTTGCTGTTTAGTTGAAGGAAATTGTTAGAAAACCAGTGATTTAGCTCAATGCTATAAGCATTTTTAGCTTTTATAGAGGAAAGGCTCATAGATGGTGGGATTCTTTATGTTTTTAGTAGCACCCGATAACGAGCCATCTATAAGCAAAGATGTCCTCTCTTCTGATGTGTGTTAAACCTGGGTTACATGTGGGTCAGTGGAGAGCGGTGGCCTGGCATCAAACAGAAGCCATGCAGCCAGCTGTGCTTGATAATGGACGAGCAGCGAGCTCTGAGGAGTCACTGTGAGCGTCTTCCTGTGCCGTACTGCTGACCTAAACACTGAATATCTTTAGCCGGATTCCTCCGCTCCTCATGACTCAGAGTCCTGCTGCTCGTCTTTCACTCTTCACAAACAGAGACTGATTTCCATTTCCCGGGGCACTTGGCTGATGCTGCGAGAACAGAAATCCACCAGCACACACTCAGCGCTTGCAATGAGTCAGAAGACAGAACAATTAGCTCTACTGTACACAGATAAACCACCTCAGTGGTCTCACAGAGCTCGGCCCATGGCCAAAGCTCCCAGCAGGTTGTTCTCATGCTGCATGTGCACCAAATGTTACGCTGATATGTTCCTTAATTACCATAACTGCACTTTACGTTTACTGCAGCTGGACATTTTCTTCTGTTCACTGAGATTTCTTCAGCACTTCTTCTGCTTGTTTAACAAGTTTCCCTCTACAGCCTTAAGCTACTCTGCAGAAATAACCAATCAATATATTCATTCACAGCAGCAGGGTAAGAGGTTAGAGAAGATGGGCCTGTGATCAGAAGGACCTCAGTTCGTCTCCCCACACTGACACCAAAATGTTGGTGGGAAAGGTGAAACACCCACACCTGCCTCCACCCTCATTTGCCCCACCCTGGGCACTTGAACAAGGCTCCTAACCCCACCATCTGCTCCCCCAGGTGCTCTAGATGGCAGCTGTCTGCTCCGCACAGAGGGCTGTGGTAGCTCAGTGGTCTGTGGTTGCGTCAGGAATGGCTTCCGGCTTTAAAACCATTGCCAAGTCTTCGTGCAATTTAGTTTGCTGCAGCGACCCCTGAAGAAGGGAGCAGCTGAAAAAAGAAGAAGAGAGCAGAAAGGCAAAGCAAGCCAAATATAATCCTTATTGTTCGAGGAGCATTGGCTAAAGGAAATACAGAACACCACTGTTCTGGGAAATATTAAATACAAGTTTTATTTTATTAATTAATTAATTTTATTAAACAACAGTGTGACCTGCAGGGTCGTGAGCAGTATTCTGTTGTTGGATTTCTGTGCTAGTCATAGTTTTTCCATCACAAACACCATGTTTGAACATAAGGGAGTCCATAAGTGCACTTGGCACCAGGACACCCTAAGTCGTAGATCAATGATTGACTTTGTGTTCGTGTCATCTGATTTGCAACAGTTTGTTTTGGACGCTTAGGTGAAGAGAAGAGCCGAGCTGTCAACAGATCACCACCTAGTAGTGAGTTGGATCAGATGGTGGCAGAAGATGCCGGACATACCTGGGAGACCCAAACGTAGTGAGGGTTTGTTGGGAATGCCTGGCAGAAGAACCCGTCAGAAAGATTTTCAGCTCACACCTCTGGGTGGGCTTTAACCTTATCCCAGCTGAGAAGGGAGACAAAGTCCAAGCGGTCCATGTTCTGCACCTCCGTTTTTGAAGTGACTGTCTTAAGCTGTACCTGAAAGGTTGTCAATGCTTCTTGTGGGGGCCATCCTCAAAATCGGTGGTGGACAACCCAGGTTAGGGACACTGACAAGCTGAAGAAGCTCTATTGGGCCTTGTTGGCTGGGGTGACTCCAAAGACAGCTGAGGAGTATGGGAGGGCCAAGTGGGCCACAGCCTTGGCTGTTGCTGAGGCAAACGCTCGGATGTAGGCGGAGTTCTGTGAGGCATTGGATAGAGACTCTTGATCGGTTCTAAGGAAATTCTGGCAAAACATCATGTGGCTGAGGAAACGAAAGCAGCACTTTACTGACACTTTGTTCGGTGCAGGTGGGGTGCTGTTGACCTCAACCAGTGATGAGAAAGAAAAGCTCTGCAGAGAGTGGTGAAGGCTGCACAGAAGACTGTTGGAGTCAGTCTTCCCACCATCACAGGTATCTACACCTCCAGATGAAGCAAGAGGACCACCTGCATCATGAAGGACCCCACTCACCCAGCACACACACTTTTTGCCCCACTCCCCTCAGGAAGGAGGTTGAGGAGCGTTAAGTGTAGAATCATTAAGGCCCCAGTACAGCTCTGCGTTCAGCCGATTGCTGCTCGACGCCGTTCGAACGCAGAGGCACAAGCGTTTGAACACGGGCACGAACGTGCCAAGCAAAAATTTTACGACTGCGAATGCAAGTGCGTTGTCTCACAATAAACTGCCCGGCGCCGGACTGTTTTGTATGTGACACAAATGTATGAAATTCCCCTTCTTCATCCCTGATCTGGCCTTTTCTTTGTGTTTTTTTGCCAAAAGTCAAGTGATCGCTTCCTTCTCCGCTGACTCCATGACTGAAATGATGAGAAATGAATAAATTTGTCACAAGCGAATTAAACTCGGTTCCAACGTGGCTGCGCGAGGCTCTGCAGATTTCCTGGTGTACTGGACCATACGCTCTCTGTTATTTATTCATTTTTTACTTTTTATTAACATAGAAACACAGAACACCGCTGCGGCTGCAGCTCGTGCCTTTTTTCCCCCACCCAACCTGTCAATCAATTCAGTAGGCGTGTCAGCAAATGACCAATCAGCGACCTCAATTTGTCCCGCAGGTAAACGCTCTGCTCTGCTGCTGCTCAAAGCATTAATGCGAGAACGAACACAGAGCTAGACTGTGAACTGCCTGCGCACAGAACGCGCGCGTAGAGCGGTGTTCGGCCGAACGCAGAGCTATACTTGGGCCTTTAGGCTGAGGAACAGCTTCTACCCTGAGGCTGTTAGACTCACAAATCCCTGATCAGGATTATAACTGTGAAAAAAAAAACAACTGTAATGTCACTTTGTTGATATGTGCTGCTGATTATCCATGCTGCTGATTTATTTCATGCTGCTGTATTCATTCCTCCTCATCTGCTCACACAGACTCATGTTTGTGCTGCTGTTGTTCGGCATATTTTTTTGTACTACTAGTGCTTATTTGTTTTGCCTTTAGATAACTTTATAAAAGCTGTACCTTGTTCATTGTGAGGCTAAAATATCTGAATGTGTCTCAAACGGACATTAGGCCGACCAAGCTGTTTTACAGGCCTTGTGTTGTCTTTGTCCTGGTCTGTTCAGGCCTGGCTCAGCATAACTGCCACAAAGAGTTGTTTAGTGTGGGTTTATCTGAGTAGATGCATGAGAATGTAGGGATATTGCACCGGTCAGTTTTGCTGACTGTACAATATTCCAGATGATAGATTGAGTAGATTTTATCTGACACAAACTTATCATCAATTAAACGAGTTCTCTCTTTTTCAGTTTAATACCAAATAATTATGTGCCTTGGAGGTGAGATGTAAAGACATGAAATGTTAACTTATGTTGGTACAGCAGGACTGAACCATTTTTTAACAGAATCATAAATTACATCACAACATATTTACATGATTAGGTGATCAGGTTTCCTATAATTTACTTCAGCACAGAATAAAACATGCGTCCATAATTTTCATAGGAACAACAGAACACAAGTTATGGGTGTTATTAACTTATACTCTGCAATCATTTAACTTAAGTTTAGTTAACTGGCAAAATATATAAAGTTTCAGGGAAGAGAAAATGGAGGATGAAAGAAAATGGAGGATGAGGAGAGGTATTATCGTGATGTGTTTTAACCAGGAAAAGCACACTCTTCGTCGGCTTCAACTAGACTCTCACCCGCGGGGAACAACGACTCTTTACCTGGCGAAGATTCTTCATCTTGGCTACGGTAAAGTAGATTAGCCTCAACGTACACAGACCGTCCGTCCGTGCTTCTCGGTTGTTCAGGCTTCAGCTGTTCACCTTCCAGCGGCTTCCATGAGATTTGCGTCGACCTACCGAAGAAGCGACCTCAGTTCCGGTTGGCTTTTCAAGATAAAAGCTTCCTTGAAGGAATTTCATTAAAATAAACATTTTTCAGCTCGAAATGGATTTATAACTGGTGTAGGGATATAATAATAGTCAGTTTTGCTGACTGTCCAGATGAAAGATTTGAGTAGATTTTATCTGACACAAACTTATCATCAATATTCACGAGTTCTCTCTTTTTAGATTAATATCAATAATTCTGTGACTAGACCAGATGTAATTCACAGGAAACGTTAAACTTATGTTGGTACAGCAGGACTGGACCATTTATTTAACATAATTATAAATTACATCACAACATGTGTACATGATTGGTTGATCATTTTTCCTATAATTAACTTCAACACTGCCTGGTGTACTGGACCATACGCTCTCTGTTATTTCGTGTGTTACAGTGTTACCACTGCCTCTAAAAACTGCCATCATTAGGCCTCTTCTGAAAAAATCTAATTTGGATCCCGACATTTTTTCTAATTACCGCCCAATTTCACACCTCCCTTTTCTGTCTAAAGTGCTGGAAAAAGCTGTTGCTGCTCAGCTGCAGGACCACCTACAACAACACTCCCTGTATGAGAAGTTCCAGTCTGGATTCAGGGCAGCTCACAGTACAGAGACTGCATTGCTGAGAGTTACCAATGATGTCCTCTTGGCTGCTGACACTGGCTCTCCCTCCATCCTTGTCCTCCTTGACCTCACTGCAGCCTTCGACACTGTGGACCATAGTATCCTCCTCCACCGTCTTCATGTGGAGGTCGGTCTCTGCGACACCGTCCTGGACTGGTTCAAATCTTTCCTCTCCAATAGGCTGGAATGTGTTAGTCTTGGCAACGCCACGTCCCAGACAGTCTGTGTCTCCTGTGGTGTCCCTCAGGGGTCGGTTCTGGGGCCCCTGCTGTTTTCCCTTTACATGCTGCCTTTAGGTCAAATTATTAATCAGTTCAACATTTCTTTTCACTGTTATGCCGACGATACACAGCTTTACATCAGGACTGGAGCATCCTCATCTTCCACCTTGTCATCTCCATCTTCACTCACTGCCCTCTCTGCCTGCCTGGAGGCAATTAGGGCATGGATGAATCAGAACTTTCTTCAATTAAACTGCTCCAAGACTGAGGCCATACTGATTGGCACCCCTCACCAGGTACAAACATCTCCTATAACAACACTTTCCTTTTCTGGACAAGACATCCCCCTCTCCACCTCTGTTACTAATCTTGGAATAAAAATGGACTCCAATCTTACATTTGAAAATCACATTAAGCATCTGTTTAAAACTTGCTTCTTCCATCTTCGAAACATCTCCAGACTTCGCCCATCCCTAACTTTTTCCGATGCTGAGAAGCTCGTCCATGCTTTTGTCTCCTCCAGGCTCGACTACTGCAACTCCCTGTTTATTGGAATCCCTGGCAAAAACCTTCAGAAACTTCAATATATTCAAAACAGTGCAGCAAGGATCTTGTTGAGAGTTCGTAAATTTGAACATATTACGCCCATTCTCCATAACCTTCATTGGCTTCCTGTCGCCTACAGAATTCAGTACAAAACTGCTCTCATTACACATCAATGCTTACATGGAGCTTCACCAGATTATCTGAAGGATATTCTTATTCCATACTCATCCACCCGGTCGCTGCGGTCACAGAACAGTAATCTCCTTCACATTCCGAGAACCAAATTAAGGACCATGGGAGACCGGGCTTTCAGTGTGGCTGCCCCCCACCTGTGGAACTCTCTTCCTGACTGTCTGAGAGCCCCACAGTCTGTGGTTGACTTTAAGAGCGGCTTGAAGACCTTTCTTTTCAACCGAGCATACTCTACCTCCTCATGATTCTACTTTTGATCTTAGTTGATATGCTCAATAATCCAGGTAGAAAAATCTAAAAAAGCTAAGTCTGGTCCTCTGGACATTCAAAAAAAAAAAAAAACAAAACAAAGCAAAAAATTGTAGAAACGTTTCGTCTTTCGTCCGAAAGACTTCCTCAGTCTGAGGTGCTGGGTTCAGCTCAGTCTTATAAATAGCACCCTCTCACAGTGTTACACAACCAGTTGGCTGATGACAGCCTGAAACCAGCTGCTCACATGATCAAGGAGGACCATCAGCCTAACAATGGATCGTTAGCACCCTGATGGTTGTTTGCTATTCACAGAGGGCTGAGTGATACCAGCAATCACAGCATTGTAGGAGGGGGACAGTTGAACTCGGAGGCCTCCACCCCTGTTTAATGATGGGCGGTTTCTTTTCACAAAGATGGCCTCCTTTACTCCTCTCTCAAACCATCGTTCCTCTCTATCAAGGATGTGAACATCTTCATCCCTGAAAGAGTGACCGCTGGCCTGGAGATGAGTGTAGACTGCAGAGTCCTGACCTGATGATGTTGATCTTCTGTGCTGGGCCATCCTTTTGGCCAGTGGCTGTTTAGTTTCCCCGATATAAGACTGATCACAGCCCTCCTGACACTGAACAGCATACACAATGTTACTCTGTTTTTGCCGGGGGACTGGATCTTTGGGATGAACCAGTTTTTGCCGTAATGTATTTTGAGGTTTAAAAGCCACTGGGACGTTGTGTTTAGAAAATAAACGTCTCAATGTCTCTGAAACCCCTGCAACATATGGAATGGCCACTGGTCTGGGTCTGGGTTCCTTCTTTTCACCTGATGGCTGGCTGGAGTCCTGTTTGGGTTTCTTCTCTGCTTTCAGGAAGGCCCAGTTAGGATATCCACATTTCTCTAGAGCCTGTTTTGTGTGTGATTTCTCCTTCTGTCTGGCTCCTGCGTTAGTGGGGACGCTGTCTGCTCTGTGGTACAGAGTCCTGATGACTCCTAACTTGTGCTCCAGAGGGTGATGGGAGTCAAACTGTAAATACTGGTCTGTGTGGGTGGGTTTGCGGTACACCTCAGTTTGCAAATTTCCTCTATCAGAAACTGAGACCTCACAGTCCAAGAAAGCCAACCTGCCATTTTTTACATCTTCTCGTGTGAACTTGATATATTTATCCACAGAGTTGATGTGATCAGTGAAATGTTGGACTTCCTGAGATTTAATTTTAACCCAGGTGTCATCAACATACCTGAACCAATGACTTGGTGGTCTCCCCGTAAAGGATGTCAAGGCTCTCTTTTCTACCTCCTCCATGTACAGGTTGGCAACAATAGGAGAAACTGGAGACCCCATAGCACATCCATGTTTCTGCCTATAATATTGCTCCCCATATGTGAAGTAGGTTGACTGCAGGCACAGTTTCAAGAGTTGACACAGTTGCTCTGTGGAAAGCGTGGTTCTGCTGTTCAGAGTGGTGTCTGATTTTAACCTTAAACAGACCACCTCTACTGCTTCATCAACAGGAATGCACGTAAAGAGTGATGTAACATCAAAAGAGACCATTGTTTCATCAGTCTCCATGATGACATCCCTCACCTTATCCACAAAGTCCATGGTGTTCTGTATGTGGTGTTCTGAGCTGCCAACTAAAGGGATGAGTACAGATGCCAGATATTTGGAAACATTGTAAGTGACCGAGTTAATCATGCTAACAATTGGTCTTAAAGGTACACCTTGTTTGTGGATTTTGGGTAAACCATACAGACTTGGCGTGGCCTCCCCTGGGTACAGTCTGTGGTACAGAATACTGTCAATAGCCTTGTCCTGCTTCAAAATTTTCAGGCAATCTATCAACTTCTTCTTGTAACCACTTCCTGGATCTCTTTTCAGCGGTT
>JBBPBX010006435.1:14604-52972 GCA_038048925.1 Garcialebias charrua | reverse complement strand
CTAAAAACACGAATAAAAAATTGAATCTCATCTCAAATGATTCATCCAGGACATAGTTAAGTACCTGTGGACTCGTCGCTGCAGCCTCCTGGGATTTCTGCATTGTGGTTGCTAGGGGTCGCCCGGGGCTTCTCTCTGCTTCTCTCTGGGGTTGTCCCTGTCAGGAGACTCCCAGGGCTCCAGACTTAGAGGCAGCTGTGTGTCTGTGGCTCCGGTCCTCCCTGTGATACCATCATGTCCTGTGGGCATGGGTCTGTCGGTCCTCACATCTACTATTGAACATTCTTATGGAAAAATCTTATACTGTAGTGACAAGCATGCTCACACAGGTGTTTAGATTCAGGTGTTTATCAGACACAAACTCAGTTGGGTTGTGGTGGCTATTAAATACATCTTGCATTACCATGTACCATATACAGGTAGTCCCCGATTTACGAGCGAGATCCGTTACAACGAGGCGCTCGTAAACCGGAAATCTCGTAATTTGGAACGGCCGCCATGTCTCTCGTAAATCCGGAATTTCGCTCGTAAATTGGAACGGTTTCGCTAGCGCGACTACAAACACTCGTTTTTCATCAAAAAACTGCTTATGAGTGCATAAAAATGATCGGAAACGTGTGTCCATATGTTTAGCTAACTAACTGTGGTGAAAAAACACATGAAAACTCAGTATTTTTTGCGTTTTTTCCAAAAATTCGCCAGCTCGTAAGTCTGGAACCTCGTAGATCAGAGCGCTCGTAATTCGGGGACTACCTGTAAAATGTTTTCTAATGTTATAAGTATCACTATACTGTACTGTATATGTTGTTTTGTTGTTGTGGTTTCTCGGTTTTGTCTTTTTTTTTCTTTCCGCAGGTCTAGAGGCAGACTTCATTGATCTTGATTTATGTTCTCTTTATACCTCTCTCTCCTCTAATCCTATCACCTTTTTTCTCTTTTACCCCTTCTCTTCTTTCTGTTCTGGTTTCTGAAGGAGGCAGTCGCCTTTCTCCTTTCCTCCCCCGTCCTCCCCCCCTGTTGCTTCTTGTCTTGTCTGCAGCTTCTCATGAAGCACCTCGAACGAAGATTAAGATGAATTGGGTGGTATGGGAAATCAACTCTACTGAAGATTTCAACAAAAGGCAAGGCACGGGGGAGCCGGCCCATCCCCGCAGACGAAACGAGAGGATACGCCATGGATTCGATGGAATGGTGACGTCTCGCTCTCTGTGTGCTCTGAGGGAATGTGAAGAATCTGGATTAAATTGGATTACGATGGCAGCGCTTTGCTTTTTTTGGCGTTTTGTGGAGCACTGGCCTATCGGCAAATGAGGGAGAGTTTCAGCAGGACCTAATGTTGGAGCACCCGATCTGATCTGCGCCGTGACCTCGGAAATCAGCTGTTTACGAGCTAATCCGGAAGGTGAACACGATCTCTGAGGATCGCAGATCATCCGCTCGGATTGGGACTCTGGACGCTGTTGGTCAACATCTAAGGGCCACAGCTGGATCAGAGGAAAAAGTCCCGAATTGGACCATATCAGAGTTGCCCAGCAGGACTCAAGGCTGAAGGAATTATACTGTCTGCCTGAAGTGAAAAATATTTGTAATCCTTATCTGACTTTACCCTAAACAGCCTTGGAAAAAGGCTGGATGTCAAATTTCTCCTGAGACGTGTTTTGTAGGCAACGCTGCACCCCCCCCCCCCCGGAGAACTTTTCTATGAGCGTTATCGGAGGCCGGCTGGTTTCACCTCAGAACTGTTTGCTATCTGGAATGTCTCATGGACAGAAATCTCACTGCCTCAGTCTCAAAATGCAACATGTGATTGTCTTAAATGTGCTTCTGGTATAGTTTTTTCTGTCTCATATGGTGTCATGAAAGACAAAATGTGATACATCTTTTTTTAATACCAACGCTGTGACCCTCATGGTTCTTTCCTTGTTTTCACACCTTTGACCTTCATCCCGATATGGATGGGAGAGGCCGCGCTGAAGAACATAATGTGATATGATGTCTCATGTGGTCTGATAGCAGCAGCTTCACACACTTGCCCCCTTCCGGATGACTGTGCGTACATATTCACGCTGTACTGGTGCAAACTTGTGCAAAGTTAATAAAAGTACTCTGACTCTGACTGACTCTCACATTTCTAGCTTTATTTTATTCTTTGTCTTTTCATCACCATGTCCATTACATCTTAAACAAACCCAAAGCAAATTCGAATAAAGTTTTATTTGTATATCAAGTGGAGCATTAAGGCCAGCTACAATGCTCTGCTTGTGAAAGTAAATCTGTTAGGTATCACTCGACACTCAGACAATAATTATGAGTGTCACAATGTCGAACAGGACAAGAGGGGAAAAAAGATTTAAAAACAAAGCAAAAATAAGCTACATTATAAAACAATGTAAAATACTATAAAAACAGGAACATATCTGCAATGATCTTTTTCATTGAACTTAACAGTTGTTTACAATCTCTTAGAAAGGTCAAAATCGACACCTTCAGATCTTTTGAAAGGTATTCCAGGTTACAGGAGTGGATTAAAAAAGTACTCTTTTGTCCAATTCAGTCACAACTGAGGGAACGCTGCAGGTAATTATGTCCTGAGAGTGCACACTGTAGCTGCACTTACGAAGTGACATGTAGGAGGAGATGTATGAAGGCAGCAGACCAAGGAGTGATTTAAAGATGAAACATGAGAGAGTCTGCGTGAAGTTAATGATGACCAATTGATCAGGGGTACAGTGATGGATATAGTATTTACAGCCAGTTATGAATCTTAGTGCACCATGATAGAGTTACCGTTGCTCGTCAAACAGGCCCCCTCCCTCTCTGTTTTCAAATCCCGGTTAAAAACTCACTACTATTCTGTTGCTTTCAACACCAGCTGATTTGTATTTGATCGTTTTATTTATGATCTGCAATGTTTTTATGTCTTTCATTTTGTACTTCATTGTGTGTGTTGCCTGTTGTTTACAGAAGCGTATTGTAGTCATCCATGGAAAACTTTTTTTGAGCTTATGTAGTAATAACGTGATACGTATGTAGTAAAAACGGGATAATATGTAGTAATAACGTGATAATATGTAGTAATAACGTGATATTATGTAGTAAAAACGTGATAATATGTAGTAATAACATGATATGTATGTAGTAATAATGTGATACGTATGTAGTAATAACGTGATACTATGTAGTAAAAACGTGATACTATGTAGTAATAACGTGATACATATGTAGTAATAACGTGATACTATGTAGTAAAAATGTGATACTATGTAGTAATAACGTGATACGTATGTAGTAAAAACGTGATACTATGTAGTAATAACGTGATACGTATGTAGTAATGATGTGATACTATGTAGTAATAACGTGATACATATGTAGTAATAACGTGATACTATGTAGTAAAAACGTGATACTATGTAGTAATAACGTGATACATATGTAGTTAAAATCAGAGAGTCAGAGAGTCAGAGAGAGTCTTTATTGTCATTTGCACCGCATGTGGTACATGTGATGAAAACGAGATTATGTACACGGGGTCCCAGTTACATCCAACAACAAATGCAAGAGAAAAACAGTAATAACATCTAGAATTAACTAAGAAAAACATCAACTAGTAATACACTAAGCCCTAATATAGTGGAAAAACATCATTATAAACAGCAGCACGAACATGAGTCTGTATGAGCAGATGGTCACAGATGAACACAGCAACAAGAAAACAGATCAGCATCAGCATGATGTGATATTTTGCAGTGTTTATTTTTATTTTATTTTTATTTATTCATGAGTCTAACAGCCTCAGGGTAGAAGCTGTTCCTCAGTCTAGTGGTTCTACATTTGATGCTCCTCAACCTCCGTCCTGAGGGGAGTGGGGCAAAGAGTGAGTGTGCTGGGTGAGTGAGGTCTTTCATGATGCAGGTGGCTCTTTTCCTGCATCTGGAGGTGTAAATGTCTGTGATGGTGGGGAGACTGACTCCGACAGACCTCTGTGCAGCCTTCACCACTCTCTGTAGAGCTTTCCTCTCTGCAACTGTGCAGCCTCCATGCCACACGTTGATGCTGGAGCACAGGACGCTTTCCACTGCACACCTGTAGAACGAGGTGAGAACTGGGCTGCTCAGACCAGCACGTCTCAGCAGGGGCGTAACTTTAGGTCTAACATTGGGGGGGTTGTGATTAACAATAAACACGAAAAAATTGTACACTATACGCTTCGGTGTTTAATACGCGTCATCTCTTCTTCTTCTTCTTCTTCGATGGTGTTTACTGGCAGTTTACAAACTCAGTGTATTACCGCCATCAACCGGACGGAGATGTAATTCAAGAGTCTACTTTCAACAAAAAATAAATAAATTAATTAATTAATAAAAATAAAATTAAATCCTTTCAGCTAATTTTGTAACTTTCAAATATTTAACAAGTGCTTTAGTTATAACCTGTGACTGATTTTTCTTCAATAAAGTAACCATTGTCACCGAACTCCCCATTACCCTTTCCAGTGCCTTCCTCTCTTTATTATATTTCTTACAATAAATCAACACATGTTCCACTCCTTCCAGTACCCCACAATTAGAGCAGTCACCTGATGGATGTTTTCCTATTATCTTTAGACCACTATTTAATGTAGTGTGCCCAATCCTCAACCTGTTAATCCATACTTCCTCTCTCCTAGTCATTAAACTACTATCGTCACTTAGGAGTACCTCCTTCTGTATGTTATGTAAATGTCTTCCTCTTTCCTCTAAATCCCACCTCTCCTGCCACATATCATTTATTTTATCTTTAACAATTATTTTTATTTCTGCTTTACTTAATGGGACATCATATTTTGGGCAGCACGGTGGCACAACTGGTAGAGCTGCTGCCTCTCAGCGAGAAGGTTGCCGGTTCAAATCCCGGTCCGGGGCCTTTCTGGGTGGAGTTTGCATGTTCTCTCCGTGCATGCGTGGGTTTCCTCCGGGTACTCCGGTTTCCTCCCACAGACCAAAAAACATGCTTGTTAGGCTGATTGGTGACTCTAAATTGACCCTAGGTGTGAGAGTGGATGGTTGTTTTGTGTGAGTGAGACAGGTCCCTCTTGTAAATGAGTCCCCGTGACTCAATGAGGCTAGCCTGTATAAATAAAGGTTGAATGAAATATTCAATTTCTCTTGCTGTATACGCGTCATCTCCACGCGACGCGTCAGCTTTGTCCTGACCAAGATGGCGGCGACAGGACCCAGCTAGTACGAAGAACTTCACAAAGAAACACGGTAAAAACAATTATTTCTTTGCGAGAAAAAATATATTACTAAGCTGACTTTATAGAAGACGTGTTCTTGAGTTTAACGAAATGTTCAAATCAGCTGGATTTAAAAAAAAAAGTTCGATGATTTTTATGCAGGCGCCAGGCGGGTCAAACCGGATGCTTTCTTTCTTTAAATTTAGCTAAATAAACGCTTAAAAATATACAGTATTTCTTCGCTGACTTATGGGTGATAGTAGACGTACTCCTGAGTTTAAGAAATGTTCAAATCAGCTGGATTAAAAAAAAAAAGTTCGCTGATTTTTATGCAGGCGCCAGGCGGGTCAAACCGGAGCTTTGTTTCTTTAAATTTAGTTAAATAAACGCTTAAAAAATACATTTCTTACCTCACTACAGCAGACGGGCTCCTGAGCTGAACCAAATGTGAAATCAGCTGGATTTAAAAATCCGCGGTGTGGTTTATGAGTGGTATCTTGCAAACAAAAACAGCTACCTGTTCATCCATAGGGGCAACTTCATGAGCAGCTCCGTGACTCACGTGACTTCCTGTAGCCGGTGAGATGGGTGATACCAAATTATTTGCAGGGGAGGGGGTCAGTCCTCAGGGAGTTTGTTAAAAACATGCAGCAATTTTACTAAAAAATTTGAATGAATAAAGAAAATCAATTATTGATGTAAGATATGTATAATGACGAAATGATGTCATTTTATTGGGGGGGTTGAAATGACCGGATCAAATTATTGGGGGGGTCAAAACCCCCCTAACCCCCGTGTAAATTACGCCTATGCGTCTCAGTCGTCTGAGGAAGTAGAGTCTCTGATGACCTTTCTTGATCAGGCTGGTGGTGTTGTTGGTCCAGCTGAGGTTATCATTCAAGTGTACACCCAAGTATTTGTAGCTGGAGACCACTTCCACTGCAGATCCACCTATTTTCAGTGGGGCGTGGGTGTGTTTATTCCTTCTGAAGTCCACAATCATCTCCTTTGTCTTCTTCACATTCATGTGAAGATTATTCTCTTTGCACCAGCTCTCCAGGTGTTCCACCTCCTGTCTGTAGCTGGACTCATCATTGTTTGTGATGCATCCCACCACCGCTGTATCATCTGCAAACTTAACAATATGACAGCCTGGATGTGTGGCTGTACAATCATATGTGAGCAGAGTGAACAGAAGGGGGCTCAGCACACATCCTTGAGGAGAGCCAGTGCTGAGGGTTATGGTGGAGGAGGAGAAGTTGTGAATCTTCACTGACTGTGGTCTGTCTGTTAAGAAGTCTAGTACCCAGTTACAAATGGAGGGGCTTAGTCCAAGTGTAGATAGTTTGTCTATCAGAGTTTGGGGGATCATGGTGTTGAAGGCAGATGTGAAGTCCACAAAGAGCAGACGCACGTATGAGTCCTTCTGATCCAGGTGGGTGAGAGCAGTGTGGACCACGGAAGAGATGGCGTCCTCTGTTGATCGGTTCTCGCGGTATGCATATTGATGAGGGTCCTCGTTGATGTTGACGGTTGTCTTGATGTGGGACATGACCAGTTTCTCAAAACATTTAGCGACTATCGGGGTGAGGGCCACTGGTCTATAGTCATTCAGACCAGTCACTGTGGAGCTCTTTGGGACTGGGATGATGGTCGCGGTCTTCAGGCAGGTGGGAACTGACTCCAGTGCAAGTGAGGTGGTGAAGATGTCAGCCAGCACCTCACAGAGCTGGTCCGCACATTCCTTCAGAACTTTCCCTGGGATGTTGTCTGGTCCGGTTGCTTTATGAGGATTAATCTTCCTGAGACTGCCTCTCACTTCTGCTGCGGTCACTCTGAGATGCTCTTCATCTGGTGATGAGGTGAGTCTGGTGCTAGCTGGTCTGTTTGGATCATCAAAACGTGCATAAAACTTATTGAGGGCATCAGGCAGAGATGGGTCCTTGGGACATTGTTTGTTCTTGCCTTTGTAATCTGTTATGCATTTAATACCCTTCCACATGCTCCGTGGGTCTTGTGAGGTGAACTGTCCCTCGATCCTCTGTGCATACGTGGCCTTGGCCTTCTTAATGCCATCCACCAGTTCTTTCCTGCTCTTTCTCAGCTCCTCTTTATCTCCGGACTTGAATGCAGTGTCCCTGGCTGCTAGCAAGGCGCGGACATCTTTATTTAACCAGGGTTTTCGGTTCGGGTAAGATTTAACATATTTTTTTATGGATACATTTTCAGAGCATGTACTGATGTAACCCAGGACTGAGGAAGCATAGAGTTCCAGGTCAACTGAGCTCCCATCAGTAGCTGCTTCTCTGAAAACAGACCAGTTTGTATTCTCAAAACAGTCTTTCAGCATGGGGGTACTATCTTGAAGCCAGACTCTTATCTCTCTTTGTTCCGGCTTGGAGCGCCTGAGTGGGGGGAGCTGTCTTGGGGCCAGGATCAAAGAGCCGTGATCGGAAGCTCCGAGCGGTGGGCGTGTCTTCGCCGTGTACGCCCCCTTTACATTAGTGTAGACTTGGTCAAGCGTTTTATTTCCTCTTGTTGCTGTGAAAACGTGCTGACTGAAGGCTGGGAGGGAGACTTGAAGGTCCACGTGATTCACGTCACCACAAACAATGAATAGCCCCTCAGGATATTTACACTGCAGCGAGGTGAGTAAGTCATGAATTTCTCCCTGGGCGTCATTAGCATTAGCATTAGCATCAGGTGCTATGTAAATAGCTGAGATGTGAAATGTGATTCTATGTAGTAATAACGTGATACTATGTAGTAATAACGTGATACTATGTAGTAAAAACATGATACTATGTAGTAAAAATGTGATACTTATGTAGTAAAAATGTGATATTATGTAGTAAAAATGTGATACTATGTAGTAATAACGTGATAAGTATAGATGTAGAAACGTATTCATCCACATGGTGGCAGTAGTAGGCTTTTTTTCCTGCATGGACAGCATATGCTTTTTTTTTTTTAAATGCCTTTTTTGTTCCTTTTTTACAATGCCATGTTGTTTCCACAGAGTGCTGTAGTTTTCTAGAATTGGACAATTGTCTGTCATGTTTTATGGCTATGTTTTGAAAAGTAGCAAAACAAATTGAATGTAAACTTGAATAATGTGTGTAATCAGTGATAGGAATAACGGAGTTATAAATAAACGACGTTACAAACGGAGTTATTTTTTTCATTAACGGGTAATCTAAGTAGTTACTATGTCTATCGTTACAACGCCGTTACCGTTACAAACACTAAAATGGTGTACGTTATTTTGTCTTCTGCGCGCTGTCTCTCGCTGCTTGTTTACTTTTTTTTCCCCTTGTTGGTGAGGGAGGGTGGGGGAAGCAGCAGAGGGGAGGGAGGGTAGGAGCATAGACATAGAGCTATAGACGTGGGAGCAGAGGGGAGGGAGGGGCGAAACAAAAAGGATGATGCTGATTGGCTAAGGTAGAGTGTCAGTCAGAGGTCAGCCAATCAGCGGTTTTGTTGTTCAGCTCACACACGCTGCAGCAGGAAGCTTCAAATCTGAAAAGTTAACAGAAGTCTGGCAGCAATGGCGAGTTTGGAGGGAAAGTTGGCGTTTTCAAAGTGGAAATACAGAAATTACTTTACTCTCCTTGAGGTAAAAGGCAAGAACGTGCATGTGAAGTGTACATTATGTCCCGGAGCGAAGTGTTTGTCCACGTCCGTCGTAATCTGATCTGACAAGCATCGCACAACTGCTCAGGTAATTCAGCTTTTCAGTACTGTTTTAAAAGTACAGCAACCCCTCGAGTTACGTCAGGGATAGGGACCTACGTGTGTGACTTAGGTCGATGTTGTCGTACCTCGCGGACCAAAAACACATGCCTGTCGTAGGTCCGCGTTTCTGACATAGGTCGCGGTTATACCGCTAACGGAGCGCCGCACACATATTTAATGGCATGAGACTGAACAAGCAGACATACTAAGGCCATAAACACGCACAGAACTGCACAATAAATAAAAAATATAATGTCTTACTTTGAGCCGGTGGCCCCGACTGCCAGGCGGACATTTGCGGCGAGCTCCCGGCCGCAGATGGATCCTCCGCGGCATGTCGGCTCGGTGTCTTCGCCTGTGTTAGCTGCTTTGTTAGCTGCTGTCGTTAGCATGTCGGGCGGCGTTGTGGCCGCCGATCGCGGGGCGATCCGCGGCTGCTCCTCCGGACCTGAGACGTCCACAGAGTTGACCGAGTGTTTCCAGCTAATTTATCCGTATGAGGCAACCCTGATCGGGCACACGGAGCCAGCTGACAGTAGACTCTGGAGCTCCATTGACCGCAGTACAGTTGTAAAATGGCAACCGGAAGTGGCGAGCGGAAACCGGAAGTTGCATAATACGATAAATTTCTAATCAAAACGTAAAATTAATATTTATACTTTATTTATAAAGCCATTTAAAACAACCACAGCTGCAACAAAGTGCTATACACATGAAATTAATAACTTTTAAACACACAAAAAAAAAAAATTTTTTTTTTTTTTTTAATCATATTTTTATTAAATATGATAAAATCGTAAGTCTGAGTTGCCGTAGGTCGCAGGTGTCGTACCTCGAGGGTTACCTGTACTTCATATTGTGAAAATGGTTCTTTTGTTTTTAAGAAAATTCTTGAAGAACCAGTTGTGTGAGAGTTTGATTTTATTTTACACTACAAAGCACTTATTTTAACTGTTTACTTTTATTTCTAAGAAAACACTTGAACAGTACAGGGTGTACATAGAGCTGAAAAACACAATTGTTATATTATTTTGTTAACCTGTATTTTGTAATGAAGAAAAAACTTGAAGTATAGTATGTCAACCAGTCATGTTCTGTTGAGGTGCTGTAAGCATTTCTAC
Organism: Garcialebias charrua; assembly: GCA_038048925.1. Taxonomy (NCBI): domain Eukaryota; kingdom Metazoa; phylum Chordata; class Actinopteri; order Cyprinodontiformes; family Rivulidae; genus Garcialebias; species Garcialebias charrua. The sequence goes on along the minus strand of JBBPBX010006435.1, from coordinate 42,898 downwards.
TTAAAATTCGTAGATATATCTAAACTTAAACCAACCAAACAAACAATAGTTACTTTCCCTGGTAACTAATTACTTTTATAGGTGAGTAATTCAGTTACTAACTCAGTTACTTTTTGGGCGAAGTAACTAGTAACTATAATTAATTACTTTTTTGAAGTAACATTCCCAACACTGTGTGTAATACCCTGATGCATGCTCAGTAATCCAGGTAGAAAAATGAGCGAACAGTGCGGCCGTACAGGGCGGCCTCCAGCAGGGGGCGGCATAAGAGGAGACGCCTCTCCTCATTTTTTTTATTTTTTAAATCTTTTACAACTTTAGTTTTTAACAACATAACACAGAACACCACTACAGTGCTGCTCCTGGGCCACCCCGCCCTTCATTTATTCACATGTCCTCAGTTTGATCACCGCAGCAGCTGCGGGTGCATTTCCAGGGCCGCCCCACCTCCACTTTTACTTTCGTTTTTGTTACGTGCCCGGAGGTGACACTACGTGCGGTTAGTGGAAAGATGGAAGGGAAGAAAAGGAGGGTGGTGCAGAGTGAGAAGAGAATATTAAAAAGAGAAAGGCTCTGGAAACAGACGCAGCTAAATATGCAAACATTGTCACATTTCATTCAAACAGCTGCAGTTTCTAAACAAGACAGATCAAACAAGTGAGACATGCTGTTGAACTTTGCCTGCAAAACACCATTCCAGTTAATTATCAAGTCAATGAATTTTGTGGTATGTGGCATTGTGATATAACATACTGTTAAATAATTTAAATAATATTATATGAGTCTGGTGAAGATCAGGGGCCTCATGTATCAACGGTGCGTAAGCACAAAAACCTTGTGTACGCCATTTTCCACGCAAAACTCCGTATGTATCAAAACAGAACTGAACGTGGAAATGTGTGCAGCCCCACGCCAACTACAGGGCTGGCGTACGCACGTTTCTGTGGTTTTGGTTCCATTGGCGACACTTAGAGGTGATTCTGAGAAACTGTTCATGATGTGAAAATCATTATTGTTCACACCAAACACACATGATTAACAATTATTACATCCACATGGACGCAATTAGAATATAACCTGCAAAAAATATAAAAAACAGAAAGACTGAATAGTTTTGCACAGCTTAAATTCTTGTTTTTTGTTTATTTTTAGCTGTTTTAGCAGTTGAAGAACGTGATGCATGATGGGACAAGACGACATTCCTCTGGTGCAGGGCATATTTAAATGAAAACCTGCAAAAAATATAAAAAACAGAAAGACTGAATAGTTTTGCACAGCTTAAATTCTTGTTTTTTGTTTATTTTTAGCTGTTTTAGCAGTTGAAGAACGTGATGCATGATGGGACAAGACGACATTCCTCTGGTGCAGGGCATATTTAAATGAATTTGCATATTTATATGGAGGCGTGTCAAAGGCGGAGTCGGCCACTCTCTCATGTGCGCTCAATTCCACGTTGATTGTGATGTACAAAAGCAATGTGCGTGGATTCCGGCGTACGCACAGTTTGATACATCTGGATCTTTTTGTGCGTACGCCGTTTTCTGGATTTGACCGTACGTCACGTTTCAGTAAGAAGTCCACGCAAGTCTTTGTACATGAGGCCCCTGCTCTATATGAAAAGTGCCCTGAGATGTTAGATGATTCAACCCTTTAATGAAACTGGTCTGAATTGATTATAAGGCTTTGTAAAAAGGGGAGATTTGTTTTTTATGACAATTTTTTAAATGTGATTTAGTGTCAGGAGCAGAGAGTGATGAGGGGATGGTTCCTGTCAGTATGAAGGAACAGGTGAGCTGTTGGAACTGTGTGTGAACAAGCATTAGTTTCAATATAAACACTTCCTAAACGACAGTAGTGACTTGTTATATTTTTATCATTAAAAGTAAGATAATAAATACATAACGCCCACAATGAAAGGGAATAGTATGAACGTAATGTGAAATAAGCCTGCATATTTTACCATTGAAACTATATTAATTGGTTAAGTCAAAATGTGTTTTCCATTCAAAATGAACTAAAGCTTTACATATTATTGTCCTGATGCAGGCTCAATAAATGTAGTCCTCTGGACAGATTCTTCTTTGTATCAAAAAGACTTCTTCAGTCTGAGGAGCTGTGACAAACTCAGTCATTGTTCCTCCTTGATAGAGAGGAACGATGGTTTGAGAGAGGAGTAAAGGAGGCCATCTTTGTGAAAAGAAACCGTCCATCATTAAACAGAGGTGGAGGCCTCCATGTTCAACTGTCCCCCTCTTACAATGCTGTTATTGCTAGTATCTTACTGTTCATATAAAATATTTGATAATGTTCTTATAGAAACAATTCTTGAATAATGTTCATAATGTGTTAATGCTACATGTTTGTCTCAGGCTACTTCTTGTTCTGCCATTAACTCTAAAATACTTATTGAATAGTTTATATATGTAGGTAAAACTAGATGTTGAACAACCCATTAAAATACACCAGAATGCAGGAAATGGCATCTATTTTATTCAAAATTTTCTGGGAGAGGACCCCCACTGGCAACCTAGCGGGGGGGGGGGCGCCATTGGGGTTGCTCGCACAGGGCGCCAAATAGGCTAGGACCGCCACTGACTCCAACATCCATTCTATCTTTACCCAATCAAAAAAATGTGGTATCACCTGCAAAAAAAACACATTTAAGGAGTTCTGAGTGACGCATGTACCAAGTCATTCACATATAAAATAAATAACTTTGGTCTAAGTACAGAGCCTTGATGAACTCCACATGTGATATTGCAGAGGTCAGATCTTACACCATTTATATGTACAAGCTGTTTCTATCTTTCAAATAGCTAGATACCCACTGTAATGCTGGTCCTCTAATACCATATTTGTTAAAAATTTCAAGGAGAATAGTGCGGTCAATAGTATCAAATGCGTTTTTTTTTTTTAATAACAAAAATACTAACACAATATTGTTTTTGATCGACAGCAGTAGTTATTTGTTCTGTTAATTCCATGATAGCCATTGATGTAGAGTTTTTTGCTCTTAATCCATACTGACTGCTACTTAGAATGTTTTGTTTAGCAATAAATTGATCTTATCTGGCCACAAATAGTTTTGCTATAATTTTTGAGAACTGTGGTAACAAGGATATTGGTCTATAATTGTTGAACACACATTTATCACCATTTTTATAAAGAGGAACTATCTTAGCTACTTTCATATTATTTGGAAATATCCTTGTTGAAAATGATAAATTACATATAGGGATACACCGATAAATCGGCCGGCCGATCGATAGGCCCCGATTATCCTTAATTTGGGGAGATTGGTGATCGGCCGATCTTTAAACGAGAAGCCGATTTTATCCACCGATCGCATCTGCCTCCGCAAAGGTTCGAAAATCAGCTGCTGTCCCCTTTTGCTCTGCTGTGAGAGAGGGCTGACTAACAGACCCGCCCACCAGGTCACGTCTGCACATGCGTGTTAACACAGTCAACACAGGTCACTCGGAGCAGCCATGTTGTCGGTTTGGAAGTTCTACGCATAGAAAATTAGCAAAAGATCGCAATTTGTGTAAAGCCGAAGTAAGTCGTGGTGGAGCCACAACAAAAACCTTTAATACAACGAACCTTGTTCGCCATGTAAGAAATCACCAAGCAGCCCCATATGCAACGTTTGAAGCAAGCAACTAAGCTAAGGCTAATGCTAATGCTAAAGCTAGCGCTATCAATGAGCCAGTCGGTGTGCCGCTGTTAGCTTTTATGAGCAACGAAAAGAGCAAAGCTACCATAAGGAAAGTGATGGAGTTCATGGCATTAGACGACCAGCCTTTTTCAGTCGTTGAGGACAAAGGTTTTAGAAGCTTGATGCAGCACGTGAGCCCATGATATAATATGCCGACTCTGAGATATTTTTCTGATGTTGCATTACCGGAGTTGTTCAGCCAAGTTTTGAGAGACACCCGCAACCTGCTAAAAGCTAATCCAAATACACTCAGCTTTACAAAGACATCTGGACTTCTGATTTAAGTTTAATGTCCATGTTAAGTTTTACTGGAGGTTTGGAAATGTCTTGGAGAGGTGGCAGTGAGGTTTTTTGACTCAAATATTTAATGGAATATTTGAGGGTGAGAAAATGCCTGAAGAATGGAGAAGAAGTGTGCTGGTTCATTTTTATAAAAATGGTGTCATTTTTATATTGTGAAAACTGGTAAATGATCACTTAAATCAGCCGTTAAAATACCACCAATCACATCCCAATTTGTTATATTTGTGAAAATATTATCAATTATTGTAGCACTATGAGTTGTAATTCTTGTTGCTTTTGAAATCAAAGGATAAAGATTTAAACTATACAATCTGACTGAATGATGTCGAAAGCAGACTGTAAAAGCAGGAAAACCTTAGCTACTGTTCTAGCTCGACAATACACAACTGTGTCATCGGTATCCACCTTATTTTCGTTTTCGCGGCACTACCCATAATTCATAGCGGAAGCCGGGAGTGTACTTCCGCCCGCGGTCCCGCACTCTTGTTTACGTTTGTGGGGAAACATACTTGCTAGCGATTTATTTATTTATTTACACAAAAGTTTCCTTTACCTCACGTAAATGGAAGCACATAAGAGGTGGATAATTCCAAGGATGTTTTAAGAAGCTGCGAAGATAAGACGTTAACTGCGAAGATAAGACGTTATCTGTGCTTCAGCTGTCACTGAGCAGTGACAGCTGAAGCACAGATAACGTCTTATCTCACTGCTCACGGACAGGCTGACTGGACACTGTGGAAGGTACATCACTTATATCAGAATATTTAGATCACAGCCAGACATTAATAGTCAGAGTTCAAGTCTGTGCTGTGAATGGAAGCATACATTTAATATAAAATTTGTTGAAAATGTCACAATTGAAATGTACAAAGTTGAAACACATGCTGTTTAATTAACAAGTTGATAAAGTAGTTATATATTTTCTGCAATATTCAAATACAAGATAATATGAAATATGTACATTGTTTTGAGAAAACCATGTGTTGCCATTTAAAGAAGAACCTGTTACATTGTGGTTGAATAAAACAAAAAAAGAAGTCATTTTTCAGTTGATCTCATACATACACTATTACATAAGCTTTTCAACAAAAACATTCATGGTGTATTATATACAAAAGAGAAACATAGAAATTATTTACTCCATATCTAAAAATTTCTGTGTTAAGGTACTCTGTCCGGTCGTAGAATCTTCAATCACCAGCAGACTCCCAGGACATGGATGGAAACTCGACTTCGTCCAGAAGTTTTGTGCAGTCGTACACACAGCAACAAACGAGTTAAAATCTTCTATAAATAAATCTGCTGTTCATTTACATTTGTTATTTTTGTTGTTATTTCAATAATTAAAATACACTGTTCAATGTCTAATAATGTGAAGTAGTTTCATTGTGATGTCACCCATACTACTCATTGTAATAAACATAAATAAAAACTAAAGGTCCTGATTGTTCTTAGGCCAGTGTTTTTATTCACATGTGCAAAGCAAAAAAACATTCATTTTGCTTATAAGTTTTGATCACCCAGGAGACTGACAAAGTTCAGAATAAAAGCTATAATTATACATTTAAAACAGTTGAAACTGAATAGTGTACAATATGACAACTGTGGGTGGTGTTGTCTTAATGAAAATGAATTGGCACAGAATAAAGATCAAAACCAATTCAACAAGCAATGATGGAGACCAGCAAACTGAACAGATTTCTCTTCATGTGGAACTGTCCGATTTCAGCCAACTCCACAGGAATCCAAGGTGTAGATCTGAGACTGGACCCAGGTGTACGATCTGAGACTGGACCCAGGTGTACGATCTGAGACTGGACCCAGGTGTACAAACTTATCTCTGGATGGATCTCGTGGCTTCAATCTTCTGTAAAGTAGAAAAAGAAAACTTGTCTTGTCATAGACAGTGTGTACAGTACAGTATTAGTACTAAAATGAGTAAATAAAGCATTTACTTAATGTAGGATCTTATCTCTGGATGGATCTCGTGGCTTCAGTCTTCTGTAAAGTAGAAAAAGAAAACTTGTCTTGTCATAGACAGTGTGTACAGTACAGTATTAGTACTAAAATGAGTAAATAAAGCATTTACTTAATGTAGGATCTTATCTCTGGATGGATCTCGTGGCTTCAGTCTTCTGTAAAGTAGAAAAAGAAAACTTGTCTTGTGATAGGCGTGTTTCCATCAAGGTTTCTAGGTGCGCATTATGAAGCATCGCATCAGAAAAGCTAAATGGAAACGGCATAATTCGAGTTAACTTCCTCTAAGTCGCTCTAAAGTTTATACGCTCGCTTGAGGTAGTTTTTGGGGAGTCGATTCAGAGCTGAGTCGGCTAAACGACAGATGGAAACAGATTAGCCGACTCAGTTCTGCCGCAGCGAACATTCACGTCACGTGACTGATCAGCTGTTTCCGCTCCGGACAACATGTAACATCGCTAAAACTAGTTGGCATGACAGAATAAATACAACTTGCCCGATAGCAACACATACCTGAAATATTCTCTCCATTTTGCCGAGATGTCTGTTTTCAAACGCTACTTCCTGTTTACTGTGGAAGTGCGTAACGCTGACGTCTGACGTATGGCGCTGACGTGTGACGTAATGACGCTGACGTCTGACGTAGAGACGCTTTGCGTGGCATTGCAGATGCGCTTCAAGCCAGTTTAATGGAAACACTTCTGATCCTCATAATTTTAATTTACATTTTAGCGAAATTTTCTAAAATTCGCTCAAAAATCGAATTTAAATTGGATGGAAACATAGCTATAGACAGTGAACAGTACAGTACAGTATTTGTACTAAAATGAGTAAATAAAGCATTTACTTAATGTAGGATCTTATCCCTGGATGGATCTCGTGGCTTCAGTCTTCTGTAAAGTAGAAAAAGAAAACTTGTCTTGTCATAGACAGTGTGTACAGTACAGTATTAGTACTAAAATGAGTAAATAAAGCATTTACTTAATGTAGGATCTTATCTCTGGATGGATCTCGTGGCTTCAGTCTTCTGTAAAGTAGAAAAAGAAAACTTGTCTTGTGATAGACAGTGTGAACAGTACAGTACAGTATTTGTACTAAAATGAGTAAATAAAGCATTTACTTAATGTAGGATCTTATCCCTGGATGGATCTCGTGGCTTCAGTCTTCTGTAAAGTAGAAAAAGAAAACTTGTCTTGTCATAGACAGTGTGTACAGTGCAGTATTAGTATTAAAATGAGTAAATAAAGCATTTACTTAACAGATCTGTCATTAAATAATATAAATAAATATAAATAATACTGTATAAACACGTGTGCAACACACAGTTATATTATTTAATGACAGATTTGTTAAGTAAATTCTTTATTTACTCACATTTTAGTACAAATGTAGCTTCATGTGCACTTTTCTCCTCTTTAATTTACATCATTATTTTAAATGTGCTTTAATAACTCTGGTTTAATGACGGGTCAGGTTTTGAGGCCTAGTCATTGTTGACACGGTCTGTCTTTGAAAAAAGATGTGTAAACTGTCTCAATCATATAACCAGCTAAATAACAGTTTAACTAAAATAACACAGCCAAAAAAAAAGTCCAGGCTCAAGAACCAGCACTTTGTTGTGAGTGTTACCGTCTGGAAGTTAGCCTTTAAAGTAGCTACATGCTAAGCTAACCACAGCATTATCACAGCAGTACAGACGCTAAATCATGAAAAAAAACAGCTACTAAACAGACGGTTATACTCCGATATTGTTCTGACATGGTTTCACAAAATGATTTATATAGAATATTTTGTTTACCGAACTAAAGTTGATCGGAGCGCGACGTCTTCGAGAGCAGGTCCGAGGCTGAGTCAGACAGAGGAAGGAGCAGCTGACAGCTCCTCCGATGGACGTAGATCCTTCACGTTTACAACAGCGCGTTGCTCAAACGTATACCTGGCTGTAACACCCTCTAACCCAGCAAGAAACAACCCCAAAAATTAAAAAAAACGAGAGAAAATAAACTGGTGTCCCGGCTTGTTTTTCACAGCAAACCACACACTACAGGACTTCCGGGTTCCGGCGGAAGTTTACCACCGGGAGGGGGCGGCACCGGACTGTCATGGCGGCCTACATGAGCTTTTGGCGAAAGAGGTGGATAGAATTATAAGACTGTGCAGATCTTTCATGTATTATCTTGCCAGCACATTTAGAAAAATACCACATCTGCAATGAGGTAAATACTCTGTCAAACACAAAAAAATGAACTCCTTTATTCCTATCATGCACATTTAAAGTAAGACATGCTTACATGACTGGGGAGGAGAGACAGCTTCCTTTGCTACAATAAATTTGTGTTGGCTTAGAGATACTTCAGTTCAGTATTAGTTATTGAGAGGATAGTGCAAACTGCAGCTCCAACCCCGAGTCAGCACGTGATTTACTTACCTAAACTCTGGTGCTCCTGCAAATCTAACAAGAACAGTCATAATAATGCAAATCACATCTACCCACATACACAAGATACACCAGCATAGTGTGGTACATTTTCAAACTAGAAAAAATGCCCACACAAACAGAACAGTACACATTTATACTGTGTAAGAACAGAAATAAACATTTATTCATGTAAAAACCTCAGCTGTGACTGTCATGAGAAGTTGGACACAACAGTAGCTCCAAAAATGAACACATTGTAAAAAGAAAAAAGAAAATGCTGAAATGGCAGCAAAACATAGAGAGTCTTTGGAGGGGAAAAAAAGAACAATGGGAAAAGACTGGGACTGTAACCAATAATTCCCTGCTAAGGAGATTCAATGTTCTTTATTTGTCATTCGCACCACATGTGGTACATATGGTGGAACAAAATTGTGTACACAGGGTCCCAGTTACATCCAACAAAAGTATAAAATGTAAAAGAAAAACAGTAATAAGATCTAAGATATGAACTAAGAAAAATGTTTAAAAATATGCTAAGCACTAGTACATTTGTAGTACAAAAGCAATATGCCAAACAGCAGCACGAGATGGCAGGAGACTAAATACTTTGTATATAGGGCTTGACTCGTGAGGTATTGAAGACACCTGAACTGATTAATAACTGGGATTCAGAGTGAGAGTTTCTTTATTGTTGTTCGCACCACATGGTGAGAGTGGCAGACTTACTAAAGAAAAACACTGTGGAGATGACTGAGGATGAGAGACAGCACAAGGAATCCAGGGGAGAAACAAAACACTGACCAGCTGCACCCCAAAGCTGATGACCCTTTTCTTATGTATTTAATGAAGTAAAACATAATACTGTAGCATCCCAGAGAGTCTGTGCAGGCTACAAGGGATGGTGGGTGATGTTGTGGCATTTGTGTGTGTATTGTGTTTGTTACGATGGTTGTAAATGTGGAAATAGGTTGTTCTTTTGATGTCCTGTTCAAGTTTGGTTTGACATCTATGTTGTTGGCTGCAAAACTGACACCATGAGTCACTGGTCATTCCCATTGTGTTTAAGGGGGAAAGCACTTCTGACAAAAGGAGTAAAATATGTTCCAATATAAAGAGTGATGTCACACAAGCATGACTCCATCGTGTTCTTCTTGTTAGCACATGACAGCTACAATATTAAAAGTTTTTTTTTTTTTAAATTTTGTTCACTGTGGCTTCTTTCTCACTGGATGACAATACCACGATAACAATCAGCCAAAACATGGAAGATCTTTGCAGGGTTACAGGGGTCTCCCTCATTGCGATACAGTACATTGTACAAGTTTTGAATCTGCATACATTTTTCATAGCAAGATCACGGAGGTTTATCATGATGATAGAAGTGTGCTCATGACAGTTTGTACATTTTGATGTAGCTCAGCCACATGGGCCTTATGCCCAAACTATGACCATGATCATGCAAAAGAGATGGTAACAACGTAGTGTAGACATGACACCAGTGGCAGTATTGTGACAGTCTTGTAGCATGTAGCTGCATCCTAACATGTTCTAAGAGAGTTCCGCTGGGGTATGGTGGAAACACTTTGGTGATGTGAAAAATAGCATGAAAATATTTACCGTAAGTAAATGGAGTAGCAGCAGTGGTATCTCCTGATACTAAATATATGTCAACTGTTGATTGGACAAAAGTTATATGAAGTCTGTTATTAGCTGAAAATTATGTTTCATCCTGAAGAAGACAAAGTGGAAAAAGAGCATGAAGAAAATAAAAATGAATTAAATAATTAATCAGCAAAGTTCAAAATAAAACAACACTGCAGCTTCAGTGGTTATTTTTTGATTTTCAATCACAAAGCAGATTTTTGTCCATTGTGTTTTTTGTCTCTGTCATGTCAAAAAGAAAAAGCACAAAGCAGCAAAAGGGAAGCTGGCAGATCCAACTGTTTCACAAATTTCTGAGAACACTCAAACAGCAACAACCATTCATAATTTGCAAATCACCCCAGAGCGGACGCAGAGGCACGTTTTAATAAAACTTAGCTGATAAAAGCACAACAATCAGAATAAAAACAAAAAGCATGACAATGGATGTAAAATCATGGGTTTTGAGACTGTGACATTGTGTTCTCACTACGTTCCTAAATATTTCAAATTTACATGACTATCAGTGCTGGGCACCAGACCGCTGGGGAGTGCTAAAGTGCTAATCCGCTGATAGCGGACCTAAACAATTTGTTAGCGCTATAGCGGATTGACTAACTTTTATAATTCTTAAGCGGATTTGCGCTATTTTTATTTAAAATGCAGTACCGCTAATAACTAATTATCTATCAGTAAAAACAAAAAAAACTTATTTACGGGCTCTTAAATCAACCGGACGACTGCTCACGGACCACATCCGGTCAGCGCCGGATGTGGTCCGTGAAAAAAAAGCGTCCCCCTAAGGGGCCTATTGCTAGAGAGAGCGCTTTCTCTAATAGCAGTTAGCAGCCAGTGTGTTACTCTGCAGCCTTATTGCTTGTTTTCTAAGAGTCAGACGAAGAGTTTTTAACATGGAGGGTGAACTTATGGATGTTTCTCAGCAGCCTACACGACGCGTCAGCGCCTCATTTGTCCTGCTCAAAATGGCGGCCACAGAAGCGAGCCCGCACGGACTTTACAAGAAAACACGGTAAAAACAATTATTTCTTTGCTGAGAAAAAATATATTTCTTAGCTGACTTTATAGCACAAGTGTTCGTGAGCTTAACCGTTTCACGAAATGGTCAAATCTGCTGGATTAAAAAAAGTAGTTTGCCATCAAATCTGCTGGCTACCAAGTGTTGAATTGAACTAGCGGTTTAGAATTGGCTTCCGCTAGCTTTTCTAAGACATAAGCGCTTTTGAAATTGCGGACCTAAATAAATTAATAAGCGCATTAGAAATAGCGTAACTAATTTTTGGATTAGCGGTGCCCACCACTGGTTAATAACTATAGTATCTTTTTTTTTGTTAATAAAGAAAAACTAAATACATAAAAATCATTCTAAGGGGCCGTTTACACAGCGCATATTTTGAGTGAAACCGCACCTTTCTCTCTGCGGTACTGCCTATCGTTTACACGACACCACTGCCCCCCCTCTTTGAAACCGGAGGTTTCTGAATCCACCTCTCAGAGTAGAGATTTTTCGCTGACCCCACGTTGATAACATAAACATCTCCCGCTGAGCTTTTGTTTGAACCACATGTGCGCACGCACGCACGGACAGACGACATCAACAATGACGGCAGACACACACCGTATTCTGAACTATGACTGATGGAATATATTTTGATTCTCATATTTAATTAATCTACACCTGAATGTAGCTGCATCTGTGTGTGACACAGTCTGATCCAGTTCTAATATCACTGTTTATTGAACGAGGCAGGCAGATATTTCACATGACATGCTGCACTATAACATACTAAATAATAACAGTTTAACAATAATAAAAATTATTTATGTTAGCATGGGCAATATAAAGCTATCTGGACTCGTTACGTTATTTAAATGATGCGTAACATGTTGCGTGTTATTAAAGTTGAAAATGAAGACACCAGGTTTATTTTTTATTTATTTATTCAACACCCCAACATAGAAACATAGAGTGACCTATAAGAGTGGAGGGAGTACACAGGTCGACTACATTCTGTGTAGAAGAGGAAACCTGAGGGAGATTGTAGACTGTAAGGTTGTGGCAGGGGAGAGCGTGGCCAGACAGCATCGGATGGTTGTGTGTAGAATGACTGTTGTTGCGAAGAAGAGAAAAAGAGTAAAATCAGAGAAGAAGACCAAATGGTGGAAGCTAAAGAAGGAAGAATGTTGTGAGAAATTCAGAGACGAGCTGTTAAAGGCTCTGGGTGGTAAGAAAGAGCTTCCAAGTGACTGGGCTACTACAGCAACAGTAATTAGAGAGACAGGTAGGAAGGTACTTGGTGTGTCATCTGGACAGAGAATGGATGATAAGGAAACCTGGTGGTGGAATAGTGAAGTGCAGGACGCCATTCAAAGAAAGAGATTAGCCAAGAAGAAATATGACAGTGAGAGGACTGAAGAGAGGAGACAGGAATATAAGGAGATGGGACATAGAGCAAAGAGGGAAGTAGCTAAGGCAAAGCAGAGGGCGTACAATGAGTTGTATGGGAGACTGGACACTAAAGAGGGCGAGAAGGACTTGTACCGATTGGCAAGACAGAGGGATCAGGCTGGAAAGGATGTGCAGCAGGTTAGGCTTATTAAAGATGGGAATGGGAATGTTCTAACAAGTGAGGAGAGTGTGATGGGAAGATGGAAGGATTACTTTGAGGAGCTAATGAATGAAGAGAATGAAAGAGAAAGAAGAGTGGAGGTCATAGAAACTGTGGACCAGGAAGTGGGAAAGATTAGTGAGGGTGAAGTCCGGAAAGCTCTGAAAAGAATGAAGAAGGGGAAGGCAGTAGGACCTGATGACATACCAGTGGAGGTTTGGAAATGTCTTGGAGAGGTGGCAGTGAGGTTTTTGACTCAAATATTTAATGGAATATTTGAGGGTGAGAAAATGCCTGAAGAATGGAGAAGAAGTGTGCTGGTTCCCATTTTTAAGAACAAGGGTGATGTACAGAGTTGTAGCAACTACAGGGGAATTAAGTTGATGAGCCACACGATGAAGATCTGGGAGAGAGTTGTGGAAGGAAGGCTTAGACAAGAGGTGACTATCTGTGAGCAGCAGTATGGTTTCATGCCAAGAAAGAGCACCACAGATGCCATCTTTGCTTTGAGGATGTTGATAGAGAAGTACAGAGAGGGTCAGAAAGAACTCCATTGTGTGTTTGTGGATTTAGAAAAAGCATATGACAGGGTGCCAAGAGAGGAGGTGTGGTATTGCATGAGGAAATCTGGAGTGGCAGAAAAGTATGTTAGACTGGTACAGGACATGTATGAAGACAGCAGGACAGTGGTGAGATGTGCTGTAGGAGTGACAGATAGCTTCAAGGTGGAGGTGGGATTGCATCAAGGATCGGCTCTGAGCCCCTTCTTGTTTGCTCTGGTGATGGACCGACTAACAGATGAGGTCAGGCAGGAATCCCCATGGACTATGATGTTTGCAGATGACATTGTGATATGTGGTGAGAACAGGGAACAGGTGGAAGAGAACTTGGAGAGGTGGAGGTATTCACTTGAAAGAAGAGGAATGAAAGTCAGCCGTAGTAAGACAGAGTACATGTGTGTGAATGAGAGGGAGGCCAGTGGAACAGTGAGGCTACAAGGAGCAGAGGTCACAAAGGTGCAGGACTTCAAGTACTTGGGGTCCACTGTCCAGGAAAATGGGGAATGTGGTAAAGAGGTGAAAAAGAGAGTCCAGGCAGGATGGAGTGGATGGAGAAAAGTTTCAGGAGTGATTTGTGACAAAAAGGTGTCAGCAAAGGTCAAAGGAAAAGTTTACAAGACAGTGGTGCGTCCAGCTATATTGTATGGTCTGGAGACATTGTCACTGACAAAAAGACAGGAGAAAGAATTGGAAGTAGCAGAAATGAAGATGCTGAGGTTCTCCTTAGGAGTGGCAAGGATGAATAAGATCAGGAATGAGATCATCAGAGGTACAGCACATGTTGAACAACTGGAGATAAAGTTAGGGAGGCCAGACTGAGATGGTTTGGACATGTCCAGAGGAGGGACAGTGGGTATATTGGTAGAAGGATGTTAGAAATGCAGCTGCCAGGAAAAAGACACAGAGGAAGGCCAAAGAGGAGATATATGGATGCAGTTAGAGAGGACATGAAGGTAGTTGGAGTGAGGACAGAGGATGCAGAGGACAGAGTGAGGTGGAGGAGGATGACTCGCTGTGGCGACCCCTGAAAAGGGAAAAGCCGAAAGAAGAAGAAACTGTATGTCACAAACACTGATAATTAAACTGAACACTATTAAAAACACGTTAACTGAACTGTTAACTACGTTAATGAACTGGACTCTGCTCTGTTTTCATCCTGGATACTGGTCCCATCCGAACTGGTCCGTTTGGTAGAAGGACAGCTTCTCGACCTCGCAGGAAAAATAAAAAAATAAAAACTCAGTTGGTTGTTGTGTGATCGAAGTAAACACAAGGAAACATTATTAAGAAAGTTGATTTACCTGCTGTAAATCAGCTGCTTATCAAGGACTAAAGTCCAACATCGTTGACTCTGTTCTGGTCCACTCTGCGACTGGTGTGGAGCTTGTCTGATGAAGCGGGCCCCACTTGGCGTCAAATCTGTCGATTCTCATCCAAAATTAAGCTTTAACGTGTTGTTAAGTTGTTGTTAGCTGAACTTTTAGCCCAGAAGAAAGCAGCAGACTGAGGCAGCACGCATGCGCATTAGGTGAATGTACAAAATTCACAGCGCCAACTAATGACCCGGCATGGTAACTACAGCAGATTCAGGAGGGCGGGGGAGATTCCTGCGGATGCATAATATTAGAATTCATCCATGTCAACGCAGATCTTTTCCTCTAATTAACATAAAAAAATCTACGTTTCCTCCCATCGTGTCTGTGCAAACAGGGCCTAAAACTCAACTCCAGTTCACTTTGATTGTGTTGGTGTAAATAACATTTTTCTTTCAAAACAGACTTCTTTTGTTGTGTGAATACTGTACAACAGATGTAAATGAGGCCCCGGCATGCCTCAGATGGATCAGAACAGAAGGAAGCGAGCAGAAAGCAAAGGACACACAGTCTCAAGAGACGTCTGACAAGTCAGGGGCTTTCAGAGGACAAAAGTCACTGATCGAGCTCTGTTGCAGCAAATGCGATTTTTTCTGTAAGTTTTTCTGGCAATATTAAAGAGAGAAGCTGGTCTTGTGGTTGTACAGTTAACTCACCAACCACAAAACACAGGATAAATACTTCACACAGTACTGATTTTTTGTAGGAATGTTCATTCATTCATTCATTCATTCATTCATTCATTCATTCATTCAACTTTTGTAAACCGATAAATTTTTTCATTCATTCAACCTTTATTTAGTCAGGTAAATCTTATTGAGCCTCATGGGCTAATTTACGAAAGCGACCTGCTAAAACTAAAGAACGATGAACAGCAATGGTAGAATTTCCTTAAACAATAAACAATAGAAAAACAAAAGAGAAAAAACAAAAGAGAGAAATACTTTTTTTTTTTTTTTAACAAAGTATCAAAAAACTAGCAAAAACATTATAAGGTAGATGTATAAAATCAAAGACAGGAACAAATCTGCATTGGTTTTTGCCAGGATTCCAACAGATTCTGAAAACCATTTAGAGAAGTCAAGGTCGAGAGCTTCAGATCTTTTTGTAAGATATTCCATGAAGCAGGAGCGGAGTAGGAGAAGGCCCTTTTTCCAAGTTCAGTCCTCACTGACGGAACACTGCAGGTAATCATGTCCTGAGAGCGCACACTGTAGCTGCACTCACGCAAAGACATGTAGGAGGAGATGTATGAGGGCAGCAGACCAAGAAGTGATTTAAAGATGAAAATGTACCAGTGGAAGAGTCTGCGTGAGGTTAATGATGTCCAGTTAACCAGTGAATACAGGGTGCAGTGGTGGGTACGATAATCACAGCCAGTTATGAATCTTAGTGCACCATGATAGACAACATCCAACATCCGCAGGGTGCTTGTAGGAGCATTCATGTAGAGAATGTCACCGTAATCAATGGAGGGAAGGAAAGTCACAGATACAAGGCGTTTCCTAGCATTCAGTGTTAGACATGATCTGTTTCTGAAAAAGAAACCCAGTTTAACTTTCAGTTTCTTCACTAGGTTTTCCACGTGGAGTTTAAAAGAGAGATGTGAATCGACCAGTATACCCAGATATTTATAGGAATCAACAAACTCAATAGGGACACCATTTGAGGATAAAATCAGAGGAGGATCTGCTGGAACCGCCTTCCTATTTGAAAAAAACATCCCTTTTGTTTTATCAGCATTTAGGACAAGTTTGAGACGGAACAAATCTGACTGGATGATGTCAAAAGCGGATTGCAGTAACTGGAAAGCCTTAGCTACTGTTTTAGCTCGGCAGTAAACAACTGTATCATCAGCATAGAAATGTAAGGATGCATCAGGGATGCAGTGACCTACATTAGCTATGTAGATTGTAAAGAGAGTTGGTCCTAAAACTGAGCCTTGTGGTACACCATTTTTAACTGTTAAATAGCTGGAAGAAGTACCGTTATGTTGAACACATTGCCTCCGATTGGAAAGATAGTTAGAAAACCAACCGATGGTGTGATCAGAGAAACCGATTTCTGAGAGCTTATGACACAGGATGTTATGATCCACAGTGTCAAAAGCTTTAGACAGGTCTAAGAAAAGTGCAGCACAATAGTCCTTAGCATCCAATGCTTCAACAACATCATTCAGAACCTTCAGAGAAGCAGTTGTTGTGCTGTGTTTTTTCCTGAAACCAGATTGATGGAGAGGTAAGATGTTAAATGAGTCCAGATAATTTTTGATCTGAGAGTTTATCAGTTTTTCTAGAACCTTGGCTAAGATGCAGAGTTTAGAGATCGGTCGATAATTGTTCAGTGAGGTGGGGTCACCTCCCTTCAGCAAAGGAAGAACAAAGGCTGTTTTCCAAGCATCCGGAATGGTGTTTTGGCTTATGGACAGATTAAAGATGTGGGTCACAGGGACTGTGATGATATGAGCAGCCAGCCTTAAGAAATAAGGTGGAAGTTCATCTGGACCTGCAGATTTTTTAGGATCAAGATCATTTAACAGTTTATTTACCTCACTGACTGAGAACGGAGAAAAAGAGAAGGTGTGATTAACTGATGGTTGACTTGTAGGAGGGATTTGATTTGTAGAAGTTTGATTATTAGATGAAGTGGCTGATTTTCTGTTTGTAACTGTGTCAAATAATGAACTAGAAGCAACAAAATGTTTATTGAAACAGTTCAGGATCTCGTGCTTATTTGACACAGGAACAGAGTCAGCAAGAAATTGTGATGGGAGGTCAGATGATTGGGGGGTGCCTGAGAGAGATTTAATGGTTTTCCAGAATTTTTTAGGATCGTTTAGATTTTTGGAGGTCTGAGATAAGAAGTAGTTACGTTTTTACGTTTTTTTTTAAAAACGTTTTTACGTTTACGTACGTTTACGTTTACAAAAATCACTTTGAGCCTCCAAGACTCATTTACAAGTGAGACCTGTTTGGACAGACAAAGTGGTGAATAGACAACATAGTTTTTTTTTCACCATGTCAATTACTTTTTTTTCTTTTTTTTTTTTACAAATTACACTCTGTGTTACCATGATTTTTTTTTTCATCGTTTTTACAACTTTTACTCTTTTTATTTTGCAAGTTATTAAACAGAACAACTAAACAGTTTTTTTTTTTATTGTAGCTCACGGATCCTAAAAAGAAAAAAAAAAAGTCTGGGTATTTAGACCAACTCCCGCATCTGAATAGACTCTTTAAATACAAAAGCTTTGTGCAAATGTTTTTTTTTTTTTTTCAACTTTCCTTTTAGAAATTACACCTTACTGTGACATCAAAACTCATGCTCAATAATCTAGATAAAAAAAGTCCAAACAAGTTAAGTCAGGTCCTCTGGATATGGCAAGATGGCCGCGCTCAGACCAGCCGCAGCTTCATGGGCTCCCAGAACATCCCCAGTTTTTAGTAGTTTTAATAGTGTTTTTGTACCTGACTCTGCGCGTTTTTTGCGGGTGAATTATAGCCGAACTGAGCTGTTGAGAATTGGAGCGGATTTACCACAAGGCACAGCTGAAATCAGCAACGAACTCAAATCAGAGCTCGGAAGATTGGATCTGCTTAGATCATCTTTCTGGAAGCAGATGCGCGGAGGAAAGAAAAGGAAGCGGTGCTCTCGAGGGAAAAAGCGTGGCTGTCGAGCAGGAATAATGACGAGACTACGGGCAGACGCTAAAACCGGGAGACCCCCGATGCCGGCTCTCTTTCTGTCCAACGTGCGTTCGCTCGACAACAAGATGGATCTGCTTCGTCTGAGAGTAACAACGTCGGAGGAGATGAGGAGATGTTCGGTGCTTTGTCTCACGGAAACATGGATTAATGAGGACACTCCTGACTCTGTTTATGAGTTGGATAATAAACTATTTTTCAGAACGGACCGGTGCATCGAGACTACGGGGAAAACGCGAGGCGGAGGCGTCTGCATTTACGTTAACAAAGACTGGTGCACGAACTGTGCCGTTATCAGCAGGATCTGCTCAGCTGCTGTGGAGCTTTTAACAATAAGATGTAGGCCACATTATCTTCCCCGCGACTATTCAGCGATAATAATAAGCAATGTTTACATAGCACCCGATGCTAATGCCAACGACGCCCAGGGAGAAATTCATGACTTACTCACCTCGCTGCAGTGTAAATATCCTGAGGGGTTTTTCATTGTTTCCGGGGACTTCAATCACGTGGATTTACGTGTCATCCTTCCAACCTTCAATCAGCACGTTTTCACAGCAACACGAGGAAATAAGACATTAGACCAGGTCTACACGAATGTGAAGGGGGCGTACACGGCGAAGCCACGCCCACCGCTCGGGGCTTCCGACCATCGCTCCCTGTTATTGGTCCCTAGACAGCTCCCCCCACTCAGACGTCACAAGCCGGAACAAAGAGTGATCACATCGTGGCGCCAAGATAGTTCCCCCATGCTAAGAGACTGCTTTGAAAACACAAACTGGTCTGTCTTCAAAGAGGCAGCTACGAATGGAAGTTCAGTTGACCTGGAACTTTATGCTTCCTCAGTCCTGGGTTACATCAGTACATGTGCTGAAAATGTATCCATAAGAAAGTGTGTTAAATTTTACCCCAATCAAAAACCCTGGCTAAATAAGGATGTCCGCACCCTGCTGGCAGCCAGGGACACTGCATTCAAGTCTAAAGACACTGAGGAGTTGAGAAAGTGCAGGAGAGAACTGGATGATGGCATAAAGAAGGCCAAAGCCGCGTATGCACAGAGGATCGAGGGACAGTTCACCTCACATGATCCACGGAGCATGTGGCAGGGCATCAAATGCTTAACAGACTACAAGGGCAAAAGCAAACAATGCCCCAGGGACCCATCCCTGCCTGATGCCCTCAATAAGTTTTATGCACGTTTTGATGATCCAAACAGACCAACTAGCACCAGACTCACCTCATCACCAGACGAGGAGCACCTCAAAGTGACCGCAGCAGAAGTGAGAGGTAGTCTCAGAAGGATCAACCCTCATAAAGCCACGGGTCCAGACAACATCCCAGGGAAAGTTCTGAAGGAATGTGCGGACCAGCTCTGTGAGGTGCTGGCTGACATCTTCACCACCTCACTTGCACTGGAGTCAGTTCCCACCTGCCTGAAGACTGCCACCATCATCCCAGTCCCAAAAAGCTCCACAGTGACTGGTCTGAATGATTATAGACCGGTGGCCCTCACCCCGATAGTCGCTAAATGTTTTGAGAAACTGGTCATGTCCCACATCAAGACAGCCGTCAACATCAACGAGGACCCTCATCAATATGCATACCGTGAGAACCGATCAACAGAGGACGCCATCTCCTCTGTGGTCCACACTGCTCTCACCCACCTGGATCAGAAGGACTCATACGTGCGTCTGCTCTTTGTGGACTTCACATCTGCCTTCAACACCATGATCCCCCAAACTCTGATAGACAAACTATCCACACTTGGACTAAGCCCCTCTATTTGTAACTGGGTCTTAGACTTTTTAACAGACAGACCACAGTCCGTGAAGATCCACAACTTCTCCTCCTCCACCATCACCCTCAGCACTGGCTCTCCTCAAGGATGTGTGCTGAGCCCTCTTCTGTTCACTCTGCTCACATATGATTGTACAGCCACACATCCAGGCTGTCATATTGTTAAGTTTGCAGATGATACAGCTGTGGTGGGATGCATCACAGATAATGATGAATCCAGCTACAGACAGGAGGTGGAACATCTGGAGAGCTGGTGCAAAGAGAACAACCTTCACATGAATGTGAAGAAGACGAAGGAGATGATTGTGGACTTCAGAAGGAACAAACACACCCACACCCCACTGTATATAGGTGGATCTGCGGTGGAGGTGGTCTCCAGCTACAAGTACCTGGGTGTACACTTGAACGATAACCTCAGCTGGAGCAATAACACCACCAGCCTGATCAAGAAAGGTCATCAGAGACTCTACTTCCTCAGACGGCTGAGACGAGCCGGTCTGAGAAGCTCAGTCCTCACCTCGTTCTACAGGTGTGCAGTGGAGAGCGTCCTGTGCTCCAGCATCAACGTGTGGCATGGAGGCTGCACAGTTGCAGAGAGGAAAGCTCTACAAAGAGTGGTGAAGGCTGCACAGAAGTCTGTGGGAGTCAGTCTCCCCACCATCACAGACATTTACACCTCCAGATGCAGAAAAAGAGCCACCTGCATCATGAAAGACCTCACTCACCCAGCACACTCACTCTTTGCACCACTCCCCTCGGGACGGAGGTTGAGGAGCATCAAATGTAGAACCACTAGACTGAGGAACAGCTTCTACCCTGAGGCTGTCAGACTCATGAATAAATAAATAATAAGAATAAACACTGCAAAATGTCACATCATGCTGATACTGATCTGTTTCTTGTTGCTGCGTTCATCTGTGACCATCTGCTCATGTTCGTGCTGCTGTTTATAATGATGTTTTTCTACTACATTAGGGCTTAGTGTATTACTAGCTGATGTCTCTCTTAGTTAATCCTAGATGTTATTATTGTTTTTCTCTTGCATTTGTTGTTGGATGTAACTGGGACCCTGTGTACATAATCTCGTTTTCAACACATGTACTACATGCGGTGCAAATGACAATAAATTCTCTCTGACTCTGACTCTGACTCTGACTTTTTGTTGAAACCTTTCAGGTGCCATTTATAAGGCTGAGTTTGTGGCAGCTCCTTGGACTGATGAAGTCTTTTGGGTAAAAGACAAAATGTTTCAACAAGAAGAATCCTTCCAGAGGACCCGACTTAACTTTGTGGACTTAACAGTGATGTTTTCTTATCTGCGTTAGACACCAGTGTCATAAACTAATGATCAAACTCTAAGTTGCACATAGCTGCCAATTAGTGAATTCATTTTAGACAAGACAATGTTTGTTATAGGTGTTTGTACCTGATCCACCAAATTCTACAATAGTTCAAGTTTGCTCTGGATGAATTATATTATTAGGAAATAACTCCAGGCTTTCTTGCTGTATGATGTTTTAAAAAACTTGCTGGATGGACACACAAACAGGCCACCCAAAAGTCAATGCCTCCAGCTGTACTGAGGCATGAAAGAAGAGAAAAAAACGACAAAAGTGTGGGGCAGCACTGAAGTGCCTCTGATTGAAGGACAATCTAACAATTAAAGGAATCAAAGGCGACCCAGCAGCCGTTAGGGGTGACACACATGCACCATTACCAGGAGAAAAGACTCTAGGAGGAAAATCTTTTGATAGTGCTGAAAGAAAAGCCTAACTACTTTCACATGTATTTTTCTTTTTAGATCGAGCACAAATCGTTCCGTTTATTGTGATGCAAGAAAGAACATATCCCCTGCAACACGACAGCAATACAGATCATTACAGTATACTGTATGTCTTTCAATACAATTTCACAACAAAACCTAAAATGGTGATAAATATAATGGAGGATAATGGAGTTAGCTAATTATTACTCTTTACAGCTGTTTTTTTTTATTTTTAAATCCAGTGCAACTTTAATGTTTTTGAAAGTGGGGTGTCTCAGCTCTATATCTTTTAAAAAGAAAATATTACCAGTCGGGATTAGGGAAAAAAAATAAAAGCAATAGATGTTAGGAGATTTTATATATAAGTAAATACACAATTTTTTGTTTTTACTTCTATTTCTGAAGACCTTTGTTTGAATGCCTAACCTTCTCCACAGTTTTGAATCTCTGAACTGTAACCAAACAGTGATTCAGAGTAAGGGTGTATCTTTTAACAGAGTTGAAGTACCAGGGTCTTCAAGATATCCAAATAAGTAGGCCTACAGTATCTGAAGTGATCCTAAAAATATACATATTTTTAAAGTTGAAAATTGTATTTTAGTCATTTTTGTAAATTACAATAAAATGATTTGAGACTTTCTTGTTTGTATTATGGATGTAACACAAGCCAATTTGTATATTTTCTATAGTGTTGCTTTGTGTTGGAAACAAATAACACAACCAGATGTTGTATGCATCTTTCAGGCACATCTCTGCAGAAAGAATTCTCACATTAACCGTGTTTCCATTTATTTTCAATCCGAATTTTGAGCGAATTTTTGAAATTTCGCAAAAATGTAAATAAAAATTAATGCGAAGCAGAAGTGTTTCCATCAACTGGCTTGAAGCGCATCTACCAGGCCACGCAAAGCGGCATTACGTCAGACGTCAGCGTTACGCATGTCTACAGTAAACAGGAAGTAGCGGTTGAAAACAGGACCCGACCACACATCTCGGCAAAATGGAGAGAATATTTCAGGTATGTGTTGCTATCGGGCAAGTTGTATTTATTCTGTCATGCCAACTAGTTTTAGCGATGTTACATGTTGTCCGGAGACGAAGTCACGTGACGTGAATGTTCGCTACGGCAGAACTGAGTCGGCAAATCTGTTTCCATCTCTCGTTTTGCGCATCGGCTCTGATTCGAAGAACCCAAAAACCACCTCAAGCGAGCGTATCAACTTTTTTGCAAATTAGAGGAAGTTACTTCGAATCGTGCCGTTTCCATTCAGCTTTTCTGATGCGATACTTCAAAATGCGCATCTAGAAACCTTGATGGAAACTTTTCATTCATTCATTCAAGTGAAAACTTATTTAGTCAGGTAAATCTCATTGAGCCTCGAGGGCTCATTTACAAAAGCGACCTGCTACAAACTAAAGAATGATGAACAGCAATGGTAGAATTTCCTTAAACAACAAACAACAGAAAAAAAAAACATAGGAGAGAAATAGAAAGTGAAATGCAAAATATCAAAACTAGCAAAACACCACAAGGTAGATATAAAAACACGGCTATTGTGGAAGTGTTTGAGCACTTGCTTCATCCTCTGGACTGGATTGTGCCGAGCATAAAGACATAAACTTTGATGGGTCTTCCATGGCAACCAAGCCTTTGGAGAGGATCAGATAAAGGGGCAGATTAGCATCTGCCATGGTCTTCCATGCCTAAATGAACTCTGGGGAGAGTCCTAATAAGAATAATTCAATGATCAAAAAAGGCGTTCAATACAGAACAACTGGACTTTATTTGTAACAGAAAATGTGAAAACGTTTTCTGTTACAAATAAAGTCCAGTTGTTCTGTATTGAACGCCTTTTTTGATTTTATCATGTCCTGGATGACTGAGAATCTTCACCAGCATAATTCAATGATCTTGATGATTAGGTAGGACCATACTCAGCAGACATTATAATAATAATAATGGGGCAGAGATGGTGTAGAAGCAGGGCAGCCGTCTCAGGACCAGAAGGTCTCGGGTTTGATCCCCGGTCACGGCATACCTTGTTGTGTCCCTGGGCAAGACACTTAACCCCGAGTTGCTCCCGGTAGGTCAGGCAGCACCTTGCATGGCAGTCTACCGCTACCAGTGTATGAATGTGTGTATGAATGGGTGGATGGTTGGTACTGTGAAGCGCTTTGGGGCCCCTCAAAGGGGGCTGGAAAGTGCTATATAAGTAAGCTCCATTTACCATTTACCATTTACATTCTATCCTGGACCAAGGAATCTGATGACCCCACCTAAAGCTAGGCCTAAAGGCTGTTCTCGCTGGTGAGCACCTGGAAGTCAAACCTTGGCTTTTAGGACTTTGTCCAGGCCAAGCCTAAAAGCACTACATCAAGTAATTTTGGTGGACCTACCACTTGATCTTGATTGACCTTGCAGTAAAAGCCTTGAATGTCAGGTGATATGCTGGAGGGCAAGGGTGGGGCCCTGGGTGGGCCCATTCCTGGTGCCCTAAACTGGTTCTAGGGACGTGGAATATCATGTGGTATGAATCATGATTAATAATAGTAATAATAATAATAATAAAAGATACAGTAAAAGCTCCTGAAATCAACCTTTTTTATAGGGTAGCCAGGCTTAGTGTGGAACTCCCACATCCAGGAGGGCCTTGGAGTAGATCTGCTGTTCCACCATGTTTAAAAACAAAAAAAAATCAGCGCAGGTGTTTTTGGCATCTGAAGAAGATGCCTCCGTTATTTCCCGTTGGGGGTTTTCCAAGTATGCCCCACTTGAAAAAGACCCCCAGCACAGACACAGAATTTACTGGAGGGATGATATATCCTCTCTGGTCTGGGGATATTTTAGGATCTTCCAGATGAGCTGGAGGATATTGTTGGGGCAAAGGATGTCTGGGTTTCCCTCTTGAACATGGTGTCTCCATGACCCAAACACAGATAAGTAGCAGAAAATGAACATTTGAATGAATGGTCTCCAGGGGGGGAAAAATCCTCCACCAGGAAGACAAGATTAACAGAAATCAAACTGAAACATCTGAATTATTAGTCCATTAGGCAAATGAGCCCACAAGTCCATGTTTGGTTTGGATCAGTCAATTAAATTTGAAGTTGTGGACACTGTACAATATCTTGGACTTTCTTATGTGGTCTACTCCTGCTGACTTGTTGGCTGATTTCCGTAGTAGATGTAACAGCTGCTGAGCTTCAGCAACATGAAAAATGGCAACAGATTAAAAGGATATCTGTCACGATTTGGTTCCAGTGGAGCACGCAGACCCAGAATGCAGGCGAACAGGACTCAGAGACACGGAGTGTAAAATAATAAACACTTTAATAAACAAAACAAAAGGACTGACGTTGCAGTGACTTACAAACGAGGGAAATGATAATGGCTCCACCAGACATCAGGGAGATATGGTTATGACCCGGCGAGGAACAAATGAAATGAGAGGGCTTTTATACTATGAGGGAAAGTGAGTAAATGAGGGCAGCTTGGCAGGTGGCTGATGACAACAGGTGAAAGTGATTAGGGATGCAGACTGGAAACTGAGGAGTAAGTGAAAACAGAAAAAACATAACAGGCGCAGAGCCTGACAGGCACAGAGCATGACAGAACCCCCCCTCTCAAGGGTGGCACCCGACACCCCCAAGAAGGGCCCCCCACAAGAACAAGGGCGGGCGGAGGGAGGCAACAGGCAGGACGGCGGGCCAACAACAGCCAGATCCGGGGGACGCACAGGAGGACGCCCATCACCAACAGCCAGATCCGGGGGACGCCCAGGAGGACGCCCATCACCATCAGCCAGATCCGGGGGTTGCCCAGGAGGTCGCCCATCACCATCAGCCGGATCCGGGGGTTGCCCAGGAGGCCGCCCATCGCCATCAGCTAGTTCAGGAGGACGTCCAGGAGGTCGTCCATCGAGCGGCGATACGTCAGGCGGGCGACCAGAGTAACGCCCAGCAACGGCCGGAACACCTTTGTCGTCGGCCGGAACACCTTTGTCGTCGGCCGGAACACCTTTGTCGTCGGCCGGAACACCTTTGTCGTCGGCCGGAACACCTTTGTCGTCGGCCGGAACACCTTTGTCGTCGGCCGGAACACCTTTGTCGTCGGCCGGAACACAGTCGTCGGCCGGAACACAGTCGTCGGCCGGAACACAGTCGTCGGCCGGTACTCTGCCATCGTCGTCGCTAGGACCCCCGTCGTTGGGTGCCGAGATGTCGTCGGGCGCCGAGGCGGGCGATAAGACGTCGTCGGGTACCAAGGCGGGCGATAAGACGTCGTCGGGTGCCGAGGCGGGCGATAAGATGTCGTCGGGCGCCGAGGCGGGCGATAAGACATCGTCGGACGCCGAGGCGGGCGATAAGACGTCGTCGGCTTTGTGGGGACCCTCTACGTCGGGACCCTCTTCGTGGGGACCCTCTGCCTCTGAGACGTCGTGGGGAACCTCGTCGTTGGGGACCTTGTCGTGGGGACCCTCTGAGACGTCGTCGGGGACCTCGTCGTCGGGACCCTCTGAGACGTCGTCGGGGACCTCGTCGTCAGGACCCTCTGAGACGTCGTCGGGGACCTCGTCGTCAGGACCCTCTGAGACGTCGTCGGGGACCTCGTCGTCAGGACCCTCTGAGACGTCGTCGGGGACCTCGTCGTCAGGACCCTCTGAGACGTCGTCGGGGACCTCGTCGTCAGGACCCTCTGAGACGTCGTCGGGGACCTCGTCGTCAGGACCCTCTGAGACGTCGTCGGGGACCTCGTCGTCAGGACCCTCTGAGACGTCGTCGGGGACCTCGTCGTCAGGACCCTCTGGGACCTCGTCGTCAGGACCCTCTCTTGGTGCTGGAACCAGTCTTGGTGCTGGAACCAGTCTGGGTGCTGGCACCGGAGGGGCCAGTCTTGGTGCTGCTGGACCTGAGCTGGGAGGTACAGCTTCTGGAGAGTTGAGAGGTGCATCAGACTGAGAAGCTGCTACTGGGCTCAGATATTCAGCTGTGCGTGGATGGATGGGAGCTTCAGCTGTCTGTGAGCTCTGACGTTCAGCTGCTATGGGACGTTCAGTAGCTGTGGGAGAGCTCAGAAAAGGACTTGATGAGGAAGGGGAGCTGTGATCAGCAGGTGGCGAGTTGGGAGGTGGACCTGGCAGAACGCAAGCAAGCAGCAGTGAGCGTAACACACAGCTCTCCTTACACGCCTGCTCGAACAGCTGCCACGCCCCCGGCGAGTCGTCTTTGTTGTTAGCTCCAGTGTATGAGGAAATGTTGTCCTCTGCTGCGATCAATCTTCTCCACCAATCACTGGAGCTGCAGACGTCCTCTTCCTCACGGCAGGTGCGCAGGAGCGTGTGACATCCATGCTCCCAGCAACAGGAGCGCATGGGCGCGCAACCTCCTCCGTCAGCTCCAGTCTCCCCTCAGTCCCGTCAGAACCGCTGTCAGCACATGGGCTGACACATGCCCCCCCCTTTAAAAAATTTCCCCGGCTTTTCTGACAGCCGGCGTGGAGAGTTTGACGGTGGGCGGGGCTGGAACCCGGAAATGTCCACTCGTTCAGCCCGGCGGTGACGTGGACTGAGAGTCGGTACTGGATCCATCCAAAACCCATTTGGATCCAAGTCCTCGTCCTCGTCCGAGTCGGACCACATAGAACCGAGTGTTGGAACAATAAAGGGGGAGGACGGCAAAAGAGCTGCGTGGTTGCCTCTGAGCTTCCTCCGCTCTTCCTCCTCGACCAGAAGCGGGGATGAGAGAACCTCCGTCTCCGAGCTGTAGTTCCCCCAGCCGGTCTCTGCACGAACCCCGTACATGCGTATGACGGTCGGCTCGTCCTGTCCTGGGGCCGTGTCCGTCAGTCGCTGAGCGGGTCTGCTGTTCCGCCTGCGGGTCCTGCGATTTCGTGATGGCCGGGTCATATTGTCACGATTTGGTTCCAGTGGAGCATGCAGACCCAAAATGCAGGCGAACAGGACTCAGAGACACGGAGTGTAAAATAATAAACACTTTAATAAACAAAACAAAAGGACTGACGGTGCAGTGACTTACAAACTAGGGAAATGATAATGGCTCCACCAGACATCAGGGAGATATGGTTATGACCCGGCGAGGAACAAATGAAATGAGAGGGCTTTTATACTATGAGGGAAAGTGAGTAAATGAGGGCAGCTTGGCAGGTGGCTGATGACAACAGGTGAAAGTGATTAGGGATGCAGACTGGAAACTGAGGAGTAAGTGAAAACAGAAAAAACATGACAGGCGCAGAGCCTGACAGGCGCATAGCATGACAATATCATTGCAGAATTATTATTTGTGCCCTTTCTAAGATGACTTCTGCTTCTAAGGATCTTCCCTCTTCAGGGGTCACCACAGAGAGTTATTCTCCTCCATTTCGCTCTGTCCTTCATCCTCTGTTCTTATTCTAA
>JBBPBX010006435.1:0-14495 GCA_038048925.1 Garcialebias charrua | reverse complement strand
TAATGTGTCTTTTGGTTGAGCTCACGTTTTATTAAATATGTAACATAAACATAAGCACATGCAGTTGTAATTGTTTAAATGTGTAAAAACAGAGGAGTAATTTTTCTGACAACATACCATGCGCGTAGGCAGGGGGGGTTCGCTCGGTTCGAACGAACCGCCCACTTTGCCTATGAAGTCCCGCCTAGGGATTTTATGAGAGGCAATTTGTTTAAAGGAAATGTTGACCTGGAAAAAGCAGCATGCCTCAGTGGTTCACTGGGAGCGCGTCGGGTTGCCGCTCCAAACCTTATCTCGACTCGGGTTTGATCCTCACTTGATTGAACTTATTTTACGTTTGTCTTTTATTGGATAAAAAAACGGAGTTAATATGCCTGTGGTTAACACAAACTCTTTTTTTATCCAATAAAAGACAAACGTAAAATAAGTTTGACCAAGTGAGGATCGAACCCAAGTCGAGAAAATGTTTGGAGTGGCAACCCGACGCTCTTCCAGTGAACCACCGAGGCGTGTTGCTCTTTCAAGGTCCACTTTTCCTTTAAACGAACCACCCCTCATAAAATCCTGGCTACGCCCATGCATACCGTACTAACATTTTCCCTAGTTTAGAACATACATTGTTATTACTATTGGTGATGGTGAAAGTCACTTTCAGGAACAAGCAGTTGACATCAGAAAGCCTTTGAAAGAGCATGTAGTGATGTGCACAGAGCTACAGAAGCATCTTTTGAGTGTTCCCTTTTAATCACTAAGGCTAAAAATCTGCACAATATTGGAGAAACCTTCTGAAACCTGCCTGTCTGAAAATTGTAGAGTTGATGTGTTACAGGGCTCATGCAATGGATAAAGTGAAAACTGTTGGGCTCTCAAATACTGTCAGAGTCAGAGTTTCTGCACAGGCCCAAGACCCCGACATACCCACCTAGATCCGAGATCCCCAGGCCAAGCCGGAACTCTAGCCAGGGAGCGACACTCCCCCAGAACCCACGCGCCCCCCACCCAGGAACAGCCAGGACACCAGGCCAGTAACCTATGTCCACCGGTACAGACCAGCCAGAAGCCCGCATATAGCCAGCAGAGGTCATTGCCCAGAACCACAAACGCCCCCTCCCCATTTTGGGCGCCACTGCTCCGGGCCCACTACTCTCCACGTGCCCCCAGCCCCGACTCCCCCCACATCAACAACAATGCCCCACAGCACGAAATCAAAGGCGTTCACCCACCTCCACTATGTGTTGGAGCCGATCAAAGAAACCTAGAGAGCATGGTCTGATGTGGAGGTACAGGCTGTCTCATGACTGATGTAATCCAACAAAAGGTCTTTATTCTGTTTAATACTGAGTATTTTTATTTTTCCAATTCATGAGTATAGTGTGACTTTCATTCTAACATTCATTCATTCATTCAACCTTTATTTATACAGGCTAGCCTCGTTGAGTCACGGGGACTCATTTACAAGAGGGACCTGTCTCACTCACACCAAACAACCATCCACTCACATCCACTCACTAACACTCACTAACAGTCGCTGTATAACTCACTCACTGCTCTCACTAAAATATACGCACATTTCTTTTTAACAGACATAAGTTGGTTAATATCTACAGAGTACCGGTATGTTAATATTTCACTTTTTCAACTTGTTTGGTTGAATCAAAACAAACTCTCATGTTTCATGGTGCTTTAGGTTGGTTCAGGTCCCTTCAGCAGTTCTTTCAGTGCAATTTTGGTTCCACTTGTTCCCTGTTACATCTCCCAGTTGTTGCACGTGATCATCTTCCCTGCTTTCTGTCTCTTGCCTGCAGAGATGCTCCTGCTGTTGATTTCATGCACCTGTGGCTCTTAACCTATTCTGCTTTGTAGTCCTCACCAGTTTGTCTTGCTAATCCTCACACACATACACAGGTCTCCAGCAATCTTCTGCGGTCACACCTCTGCTACTGAATCATTTTAAAGCAGAGCCAAAACGCTTTAAAATGATATAGCAAAGGTGTCTTCAACCTTATTGTTCAGCGTACATTTGTACTTCTCAGAAGCTGCACCATTAATATGTTTAAACTTTTGCCAACGCCAGGTCCCATTTCAAGCTTGTTCTTATTGAAGCTAAGCAAAGCTTCTGGAACAAACAGCTGAAATTGCCTATTTGTGTTACACACAGTCAAGAAGGATGTCTCATGATGCTTTTAAGAAAACCATTTGTCTCACACCTCAATGCATCTGGGTCTGATTTTTTTTCTTCGTACAACTCAGAAGTGATTGAAAACCTTGTTCCTCATCAGAAAACTTTATTAGTCTCATACATTTTAAAGAAACACTCTGAAAGACAGGAAAAATCAAGAGCAAATGTTTACGAACTAAAGACCTGCTGCGCTTGTTTGTGCTGGTAATAGACAGAAAACACTGCAGTATTAAAAAAGATCCAACACAAAAGTCCTAAAACAAAAACTTCAAGAATTAGTTTTTCATCATAAACTCAGAGGTTTGTGAAGTTGTTGTCAAACTTAAATGATATTCTAGGAAGCAGATTTCCCATAATCTTGCATGCTGATTAAACATCTTCCTAGAAGAGCCATCATAAACTGATTTATGAAGCTGTCACAGACAATCCACACATTTGTGTTGGTTTTATATATTGTATATTGCAGTAGAGTGTAGAATTCAATGCAGAGTTTATTGGCTTTTAATATCAAACAGACCATTCAGAACCACAACATCTGAAAATAAGGTAACTACACACATGGTGGCTTTGACAGCTTAAGGTTCTGTCTACACTACTCTAGATACTTGCTCTTTTGTTTATGAAAATAACTTTAATCTTACAAAAACTCTGAAATACTCATACCACACAACCAGGTGGAGAGGATATTCTTATTATTACCATTGCAAAACACAAAAAATAAAGAGAAAATTCCTGCTTCGATTAATGATCTGAAAAATGTTTTTCATTTAGTCATTGATAACTTTTACAGCATTCTCTCAGAAACTGAGACAAGCAGAGACTGACAAGTAAAAAATCTACCTTGATTCTTCTCCACAGTGTAACGCCTACCCACTTGAATATCTTGCACCAAAACCATTAAGGTTTACTTCATTCTCTGTTCAACTCTAGTCCAGAAAACTACAAATGTTCACAATTCAAACCCCTCAGTGTCGAGGGACACCAGCACAGCGCTTGTTAAAGACTTATTTTCCACCAAAAGGAATCCTAAAATTGTATCTGTGTTTAGATGAAAGGTACAAATAATACATAGTAGAACATTTCTTGTAAATATTTCAAGAGTAGTATAGACAGAACCTTAACAATAATAATACTTTATTTATAAAGCCCTTTAAAACAACCACAGCTGCAACAAAGAGATGTACACATAAAATTAAAAAAGTTATATTAAAAAAACAGTTGTTAAAACATTAAGAACAATAAAAACAGTGCAGAACAAAATCAGTCTGTGCTAAAAGCCAGTGAGTAAAAATGTGTTTTTAGAAGAGTTTTAAAACTGGACAGTGAAGGAGCTTGTCTGATGGGAAGAGGGAGATCGTTCCACAGTTTTGGAGCAGCAACAGAAAAAGCTCTGTCTCCTCTGAGCCTCCGTTTGGACCTCGGCACCTCCAGAAGCAGCTGATCAGCTGATCTGAGGCACCGAGCAGGAGAGTATGGGTGAAGCAGCTCAGAGAGGTAGGATGGAGCAAGACCATTTAAACTTTTAAAAACAAATAAAAGAATCTTAAAATGAACTCTAAAATGAACAGGCAGCCAGTGGAGTGAAGCCAGAGTGGGGGTGATGTGCTCCCTCTTATGAACTCCAGCAAGAAGCCGAGCAGCAGCGTTCTGGAACAACTGGAGATGTCTGAGGGAGGACTGGCTGACTCCAAGGTAAAGAGCGTTAAGGCCCCAATATACCTGTTTCTTTTGCCTCACGCCGCTCGGCGCCGTGGGAGCGCCGTGGCAAAAGCCTTTGATCGCGGGCGTGAACGCGCCAAGCTCCAATTTTACTACGCCTACGCGCGCGCGTTGATAAACTGCCTCGCGTGTCAGCAAATGACCAATCAGCGACCTCAATTTGTCCTGTAGCCTGCACTCCAGAGAGCTGCGCTTGCACAGAGTATAATATGAACTGCCTGCGCGCAGCTCACGCCAGTCCAGCGGCGCTGGGCACAAAGAACAGTATACTGGGGGCTTTACAGTAATCCAGCCGAGAGGTGATGAAGGCATGGATTACTGTTTCCAGCTGCTGCTGTGTAAGGATGGACTTTACCTTAGCCAGCTGTCTGAGGTGATAAAAACTGGTCTTGACCACCGCTCCAATCTGGGAATCTAATTTAAAATCACTGTCCATTTTAAAACCCAAGTTAGAAACTGTTTTCTTTACATGTGGTGCCAGAGGGCCAAGATCAACAGGGCAAGGTTCACAAGAGCCACTAGGACCAAACACCATCACTTCTGTTTTCTTTTCATTAAAATTTAAAAAGTTTAAAGACATCCAAGCTTTGATGTCTTCAAGACACAACAGAAGTGGCCTGATTGAGGGAGCATCTTTCTTTTTTAGTGGCATGTAGATCTATTGTCAGCATAACAGTGAAAAAAGATCCCATGCTTTTTGAGGATTGATCCAAAAGGAAGCCGGTAAAGGGAGAAAAACAGGGGACATAGAATAGAGCTATGTGGAACCTCAAAATACAGAGGAGCAATAGAGAATTCAGAACCAGCTATGATGACACAGGTAAAACCTAAATCAGCTCAGTTCCATACCACAGATACCCACTTGGTGCTGTAAGTGTGATAGTAAGATGTTGTGGTCCACTGTGTCAAAGGCAGCGGCTATGTCGAGCAGGACAAGAACCACATGTTCACCAGAATCAGCCACAAGAATGTTGTCAAAAACTCTGACTAGAGCTGATTCTGTGCTTAAGATGAATCAGTTTATTGGAATCTGTTTGTTCTTGACGCCACACAACACAGAGTCGAACAGAAAGCTTTGATTAGTGGTAAAGCATGATTTTCTTGACTATACACTACAGGTAGTCCCCGACTTACGAGCAAGTTCCGTTCCTACGACTATCTCGTAAGACGAAATCTCGTACATCGGAACACGAAACACGTGTTCTCGTAAGTCCGGATTTTCGGTCGTAAGTCGGAAAATTTATGCTAGCGCTACTACGAACACTCGTTTTTCATCACAAATGTTCATACTAGTTCATAAACATGCTCAGAAACTTGTTTCCAAACGGTTAGCTAACACACTTTCATCTAAAAACACATAAAAGTGCTGTATTTTTTGTATGTTCTTTACAAATTTACTGCTCGTTCGCCAGCTCGTAAGTCCGGAACCTCGTAAGTAAGAGCGCTCGTAAGCCGGGGACTACCTGGATATGGTCAAAGCCCAAGTCAAGTCAGATTTATTTATATATAGCACATTTACACATCAATGCTTACACGGAACTTCACCAGATTATCTGAAGGATATTCTTATTCCATACTCATCCACCCGTTCGCTGCGGTCACAGAACAGTAATCTCCTTCACATTCCGAGAACCAAATTAAGGACCATGGGAGACCGGGCTTTCAGTGTGGCTGCCCCCCACCTGTGGAACTCTCTTCCTGACTGTCTAAGAGCCCCACAGTCTGTGGTTGACTTTAAGAGCGGCTTGAAGACCTTTCTTTTCAACCGAGCATACTCTACCTCCTCATGATTCTACTTTTGATCTTAGCTGATACTGTTATTGATTTTAATTGTTTTATTATTTGTTTTATTGACATTTAATTCTGTTGCTCCTTGTAGCACTTTGAGATTTTCATTAATGAAAAGTGCGTTATAAATTGAATTCATTATTATTATTATTATTATTATATTATTATTATTATAGGGGCAGATATAATAAGATTTCATCTTCTTTCTGCTCCCTTCATTTTATCCTACTTGTAATCTTGTATCTGATGAAACTGTCTTGTATTGTTTTTTTAAAATGAATGAATAAACATCAAATCAAATCAAAAATTATTAACAAAGCAGGAACTATTCAAGCTCAAAGGGCATTAGAAATGACTTTGAGAATAGGATTTTTTATACAATTGGTGAAAGTATTATGTCAGACTGGGGACACAGTGATACAAGTGTGGTACTGGAAAGCTTAGCAGAAGGCCACTTTCCTCCCAGTCACAGCAAAGTGAAAGCATTCCCAGACTACAAAACCTTATCACTCCTTTTATGACAAAGAAAAAAAAGATGTTAGAGTGAGCAGAACGTGACATGTACTTTGACAGGTTGTAGTGAAAGAACTGATGGATCTGAACCTGTAGGGAAGGCTGCTGTTAAAAATGACTCTCTTATGTCTCCAAACTGTCTTGAGATCTAGGATAAAACCTGAAGGGAATATTTGGTATGAAATCAGTTCTCCTGACTGTTTCTCACACTCTGTGTGACAGCTGCTTCAGGTAAAAAATAAAAAAAGTTCCCCAACTTTGAATCTTATTAAAACTTTTCTCTAAGCCCATGGGGATGCTGCCAGTTGAGTTGACTTTGTTGCGGATAGAGTCAAAAAAGTCACAACATGCATTATGCATGTGATGTAAGATGCATATTTAAAATATTTTACTATAACTTATGACAATCTTCTCTCAACAGTCCAATTCTGGCTTGAATCCCAACAACCATGCAAGCTCTCACTTTTAGTAAACACAGTGAACAGAAAACTGACCTCATAAACCAGTGCAGTGCAGGTACTGCCTGAACATGTAATACATCTACCATATTTTCCGAAATATAGGTCGCAGCTTTTATAATTTTTGCATGCCCTGCGACCTATATTCGGGTGCGACCTATTTATGGCTTTTTATAAAATAAGCTGATTTGTAATCATTTATTAACAAAAATTAAACTGAGACACACTCTTACAATAATGTCAGCTAACAAATATATTTTTAGGTGTTTATCCTGCTAAAATTATTCATTTATTAAAGAAAAGTTCAGCTCAGACACATATTTGCTATAATTTTTATCAAACAAATAATTGTTTTTAAGTGTTAATCTTCTTTAAAGCTGCACTGACATCATGTTTTAACTATGCATCATTTTGCACTACATATATATATTTTATCATTGAACTATGTTCGTTTTTTGCAAAATAAATTATAAATATAT
Source organism: Garcialebias charrua (assembly GCA_038048925.1). Lineage (NCBI taxonomy): Eukaryota > Metazoa > Chordata > Actinopteri > Cyprinodontiformes > Rivulidae > Garcialebias > Garcialebias charrua. The sequence continues at coordinate 7,359 of JBBPBX010006435.1, read as the reverse complement.
TAAAATTCCATTACAAGTTATGGTAATTTTGTCGCTGGGACACGCCCACTGAAATCCGAGAACTTCCGCGATAAGTCACGTCACGTGACTTATTCATCTCCTTACGTCACGTACTACTTTGTAAACAACATGGTGGCCGATACAGAACCGGACGAATTTAGCAAACTGGGTGAAGAATAGAGCGATTTTTAGTCAGTTTGGGAAGCCAAAGTTATTTCAGGGGGTTAAACAATAAACAGCAGGTTCTAATTTATGTCTGCAGCTGTATTTAATGAAGCCTTACCAACGAGGAAGCAGCAGGTGGCAAGCCGCGACTTTACTTGACTTGTGAGGACCGAGGAGACGTGAAGGAACCAGTTCACGTCGTCCACAGAGCACTGATTGGTACTGCTTTAATTAATCTATCTATCTAATAATTATTAACATTACTTATAGTTTAAAAAAGATGAGTCCCTTTGAAGCATCTGTTTTATTTTCTATGTTTATTCTAACGGCATACGTTATGCAGGCTACTTTTTTTGTATCTTCGCCACAGATGGGCAGTGTATAGCGAGGTACAAAAAGCTTTAAAAAGAGCTATTTTCACAGAGGATGAACACATACCAAACTTTCTGATCAGAGTATTAGCTTGTGCATATATCATACGATACTGCCTACAGATGTCACGATCATCAGAGAGGTCATCAGATATGCAATGTCCCAAATATTTGATTTCACTGCATATATTGAGGACAGCACCAGATAGAGAGAAGTCAGGGGTTATCAGATGTTTATCTGCCCTACTTCTAGCAATCATAACTTTGCTTTTCTTAGCGTTATACTTGATGTCAAAGTCATAACCATATTGGGAACAGATCCTTAGTAATTGTTGAAAGCCAGCACTATAAGGGCACAAGACTACCAAATCATCTGCATACATTAAGTGATTAATTATGCGATCACCAACTATACAGCCTGTTTTACAACAATTCAAGCGCTTTGATAGTTCATCCATGTAGATGTTAAAAAGGTAAGGGGACAGTATACTTCCCTGCCTTACTCCGTTACCAACATTAAATGAATCAGACATTGTGTTACCCCATTTGACATACATTGGCATACAATGAAGGCATGAGGCTGCTCCTCAAAGTGCCTAGATGGAGCAGTGCTAGCCATATGTTTGTACATAATGCTGTTCCCACATGTGCTGCTGTGCTCAGGAATCTTATGTATAAATGCATGTGTAGATTGGCTGTGTCATGCAATAATACAGGGGTGTAAAAGTCAAATACACCAAGGGCCACAAAAAAATAATTGCTACAAGCCAAGGGCCGGACTGGTTCAATGTTTATTATAAGGGGGTGATATAATAATTTTTTTCTTCTTTCTGCACTCTTTTCATTGTGTTTTCTTTTTGATTAATTTGTTTTATTTTGTCTCTTGAATTAATAAATGAATTAAATACAATGTTAAATAGCTTTACATCTGCTAAGTTCTTGGCATAAATCAACACAGACATGTTCCTGCTTTTAGTATTTTACATTGTTTTATAATGCAGCCGTTTAGGTTTTGTTTTCTCTTTTAAATGAATTAATAAATTAATTAAATACAATGTTAAATAGCTTTACATCTGCTAAGTTCTTGGCATAAATCAACACAGACATGTTCCTGATTTTAGTATTTTACATTGTTTTATAATGCAGCCGTTTAGGTTTTGTTTTCTCTTTTAAATGAATTAATAAATTAATTAAATACAATGTTAAATAGCTTTACATCTGCTAAGTTCTTGGCATAAATCAACACAGACATGTTCCTCATTATCTACAGCTGATAGCTGTTGGTCATTAATTATGATAAAGTTTAGCAACTTATTGGTGAACATTCTAGCTCTGGGGCTTCAGTGGTGTGTTTTTATTGTTCAATCCGGTCAGCCGCTCTCCGCCTGTCCCATCAGACGGTCAGACAGCGGGTAGGACTAGACGCGGCTGGCCGCTGTCGGTCTCCCTGTTTCGGTTCAGCGAGTGGCGTCCCACTCGAATGTCCAACGTAAAACTAACCTGACCTAACCTGTGGCGCTATGGCTCTGCAGACGTTGCTGTCTTGCGGTGTTTAGTGTAAAATACTTCCACACAGAGGACATGTTACGATAAAAAGTTGGTTAGCTGTTAGCTACAGAGCTACTCACTCACACACGCTGGAGCTGGCCAAGTAACTGGATTTCCTGAATGTGAAGTGAGGCCAGTGTTGCCAGGTGGGAAATGTAGGATTATCGTACTAGAGCCCTAAAATTATCGTATTTTGAGGTAAATTATCGTACACCCGTCATAAACAAAATAACAAGTATGCTCTATAGTCACTCTGTTGTTGAATAGCGTCTAACAGGCACTCACAGCTTTGTGGCGTCAGTACTGGTGGGAACCATAGACATTAATACGCATTATTGTCTGGTGGCAACTAATGAGCCGAGCCCCCCCCCCCACACTCTTCTTGTTTTGTTTCATGGCGGTCGGGTTAAACCACCACCGAGCTGAAGTGTGGACAGGAGATAAAATTAAAAAAATAATTCTGTAAAACTAATTTAATAACTCAACTAAATTCTGTCTATTAAGTTTGTATTTTCAAGGAAATAATAACTTGATCTTTAACTTTACTGATATCACTGCTAAAAACATCCCTAATTGTACCCTGATGCATGCTCAATAATCCAGGTAGAAAAATCTAAAAAAGCTAAGTCTGGTCCTCTGGACATTCAAAAATCCCTAATTGTAAATTTAATATTCATTTTATTTATTTATTTTTGGAAATGCATTCTTTGTTTCATACCCTGGACATTCCATAAAGACATGTTGAACCGTTTCAGGGAAATTGCTGGTGCACATGTCACAAAAAAGTCCTGTTTCATGCTTTGCAATTATTTTAAGAGAGGTCTGTGTGTCCTGTTCTAATGCGAGTAAGTTCCTGTTTCTTCCTGCTTTCCTTGTATATCTTACCTTATGAATGTTGTGTAAATGTCTTCCTGTATCAGTAATGTCCCAGTTTTCCTGTCATGTTTTCTTAATATATTTCTTTATTATAATTTAACGTTCAACTTTATATAAACGTTCTATCATTTTCATCACTTCTTCCAGACCGTGTCACACGGCTCTGCTTTTTCTAATGCATGGGGCGGGTGCAGCGGACTTTTCAGCCAATCATGGTCGTTGTTCTGCATATACGTCACTCTTCTGTCACATTTAGAAAAGCACGATTGGCTGGAATTTCAAGACGCCTTCAGGGTTCACAAAAAAACTCCGACAGACAGTTGCGACAGGCTGATGGAAACCGATCACAACTACACGTTCACAGAATGGCCAAATTATCGTATTTTTGGCCTTTTTCGGGATTATTGATCGTACATCGTACAGAGGGCAAAATTATCGTACAAATACGATAATTATCGTACACCTGGCAACACTGAGTGAGGCGGGTCTTCTTCTTCTGGGTTCGAGACACAATGGATTGGCCCCACCCCTGCTACCGTTGCATTGTGGGGAATGTAGTTTTGGTGCGCGCAAAACACCAGCGGGCAGCTGTGGCCTGCGGGCCGTTTCTAATAGTAATTAAATATCATTCAGGGGGCCATAAATATTTAATTTGCGGGCCGGATCTGGCCCGCGGGCCGGGACTCTGACATATGTGCAATAATATAATTGCAAATCTAGTAAATCCTGCTTTTAGTGCAGTGAGATTTTGTTCAAGATTGTGGAATCATTGGCGCCATCATTTATTTGTGACTCAGTAAATTATCTGTCTTTTATTTCTTTATTTTAATTGTTTTTTTTTATGGATTTTTTATGTATGTTTATGGACCTTTTTTGTGTCTGAAATAAAGTTTGATTGATTTAACGTTATGTGCAAGTTTCACTGCACTGAATCTTTACATCAAAAACGAAATTTCACTCAAATTCTGTCTACATAACATCACTACATTTTCATTTCTGGATCATCATGGTGTGCAGTGGTTTCAGCTGTAATAATCAAAATAAAACAATATTTGATATTCACCCTATTATAAGTGTAATCATAAATATTTGCTAATTTAAGCTTGTTCGACCTTTTCAGCCACAGTTTTTTTTTTGCATATTTAGATAATGTTATCAAGTTTTTTGTGAAAATTTCTGCTACTTTGAGCAGCCACCCTGCTTGTGAGTGCTTGTCTTTGAAGTTGTCATCCTTCTTTGTGGTTCCTGCAGGGAACGGTGCTGAGCTATGATGACCAGTCTGAAGAGTGGACCGCTACGCTTGCAGCCAGCCAGAGCACGCTGGTGTAGAGATGGGAAAACGCTGCAGCTGAGCAGGTGACATTATGTCAGACAACATCCATCCATCCATCCATCCATCCATCCATGCATCCACACCCACCCATCCATCATCCACCCATCCATGCATACATGTTTTTTCTATTTTAAATTTATTAATAAAAACATAAATTCAGAAATATATGACTCTGTCCAAAATCAACTAAAACATTTTTATTTTTCCAGGTGTATCTGTACAAATTGCCAATGACCAGAGGTGATTGAAGGAATTCGTCGAAAGGTGAAGATTTCAGATGCGTTACCCAGTGGTATACAGCTTTCAGACATGCTGTCTGGATGTTGTTCTAAGAATAGCAAACAACAATTAAAAAAACGTATGATTGTATTATGACGTCATGTTGACTGTATTAGTAAAAGTAGTTTGTGATAATAAATTTGCTAATACATTTGATTTCATTTCATTATTTAAACAAAAAAAATTTAAGCAAAGAAAAAAAGTCCAAGTTCTGCCCTGCCCTTGCAGCTGGTTTATTTGGTTCAGGTTATTCCACCGCCGGAAGGAGCCATGATGAGTTCCCGGCGTCTATGCGACGGTAAGGATGAGAGACGAGATCTTAACGGTTCCGAACACCTCTGGGACCAGAATGGTTCTGTTCGGGACTAGAGGGTCCAGACAAAAAGATAAATCTAGGCCCCCAAAAAGCTGAAAAGTATCTGAAAAAGAAGAACCAAAAGTAAGTGATAGGAATTGAAATGAGCTTTATAAAAATTGGAATAGATGGTGAATAGATGGATGGATGGGTGGATGGATGGATGATGGATGGATGGATGCATGGATGTATGCATGGATGGGTGGATGGATGGATGCATGGCTGGGTGGATGGATGGATGGATGTTGTCTGACATAATGTCACCTGCTCAGCTGCAGCGTTTTCCCATCTCTACACCAGCGTGCTCTGGTTGGCTGCAAGCGTCGCCGTCCACTCTTCAGACTGGTCATCATAGCTCAGCACCGTTCCCTGCAGGAACCACAAAGAAGGATGACAACTTCAAAGACAAGCACTCACAAGCAGGGTGGCTGCTCAAAGTAGCAGAAATTTTCACAAAAAACTTGATAACATTATCTAAATATGCAAAAAAAAAACTGGCTGAAAAGGTCGAACAAGCTTAAATTAGCAAATATTTATGATTACACTTATCCATCCATCCATCCATCTTCTTCCGCTTATCCGGGGTCGGGTCGCAGGGGTAGCAGCCTAAGTAGGGAGGCCCAGACTTCCCTCTCCCCAGCCACATGGAGCAGCTCCTCTGGGGGAATCCCAAGGCGTTCCCAGGCCAGCCGAGAAACATAGTCCCTCCAGCGCGTCCTGGGTCTTCCTCTGGGTCTCCTCCCGGTGGGACATGCCCGGAACACCTCACCAGTGATTACACTTATAATAGGGTGAATATCAAATATTGTTTTATTTTGATTATTACAGCTGAAACCACTGCACACCATGATGATCCAGAAATGAAAATGTAGTGATGTTATTTAGACAGAATTTGAGTGAAATTTCGTTTTTGATGTAAAGATTCAGTGCAGTGAAACTTGCACATAACGTTAGAATAAACATAAAAAATAAAACAGATGCTTCAAAGGGACTCATCTTTTTTAAACTATAAGTAATGTTGAATAATTATTAGATAGATAGATTAATTAAAGCAGTACCAATCAGTGCTCTGTGGACGACGTGAACTGGTTCCTTCACGTCTCCTCGGTCCTCACAAGTCAAGTAAAGTCGCGGCTTGCCACCTGCTGCTTCCTCGTTGGTAAGGCTTCATTAAATACAGCTGCAGACATAAATTAGAACCTGCTGTTTATTGTTTAACCCCCTGAAATAACTTTGGCTTCCCAAACTGACTAAAAATCGCTCTATTCTTCACCCAGTTTGCTAAATTCGTCCGGTTCTGTATCGGCCACCATGTTGTTTACAAAGTAGTACGTGACGTAAGGAGATGAATAAGTCACGTGACGTGACTTATCGCGGAAGTTCTCGGATTTCAGTGGGCGTGTCCCAGCGACAAAATTACCATAACTTGTAATGGAATTTTAATATATTTATAATTTATTTTGCAAAAAACGAACATAGTTCAATGATAAAATATATATATGTAGTGCAAAATGATGCATAGTTAAAAACATGATGTCAGTGCAGCTTTAAAGCCTTGCTGTGCGCTCCTGTGGCAGACATTTGCAGCAGAGCTAAACACGGTCCACATTTTGACGTAGGTGAGACCTATATTCAGGTGCAATATGGATTTTTCCAATTCTTTGTCAATAATTGGACACTGTGACCTATATTCAGGTGCGACCTATATTCCAGAAAATATGGTACTTTCTTCTGGTGGGGAGCGGTGACACAGAGGCCAGAGGAGGTGGACCTGGGATTGGAAGGTTGCCAGTTCACTTCTCTGGACTGACAACATTAAATATGGGTGAGAAGGGTAAAGCACCCACACCTGCCTCCACCCTCATTTGCCCCACTCTAGGCCCTTCAGCAAGGCTCTTAACACCCCCACCACTACCATCACCACACCACCTCCATCAATGCCCCGGGTGCCCTAATGACAGCTCTCTGCTCCACACACAGGGCTGTGGTAGCTCAGTGTTGCATCAGGAAGGGCATCTGGCGTAAAACGATTGCCTAGTCTTTGTGCGAGTTAGTTTGTTATGGCGACTCCTGAAAGAAAAAACAATAATAATTTGGGACTTACTTTTGTAGTAATGTACTCTGAGTGAAGTAGGGGCAGCTGTTTTTCCCAAAGGGTCACACGAAGAACCATGCGTGTTGTGGAGGATCCAACCAATGTAGAAAACCTATTTCTACCAAAAAATAAACTTTATATTTAAGTATAAATATGATTTATACTGGGCAGCATGGTGGCACAACTGGTAGAGTTGCTACCTCTCAGTGAGCAGGCCCCCGGTTCAAATCCTGGTCCGGGGGCCTTTCTGGGTGGAGTTTGCATGTTCTCTCCATGCATGTGTGGATTTTCTCCAGGTACTCCTGTTTCCTCCCACAGATCAAAAACATGCATGTTA
>JBBPBX010006434.1:39852-58431 GCA_038048925.1 Garcialebias charrua | reverse complement strand
AGAAGCTTAAAAGAGTCTTCGCCGTTTGAATGCAATCAAGCGCCATTGAAATGATACCAGGTGCCTGGCAGGTGGAGGGAAACAGATGCGCTGGGGCTGGCAGCCTCAGTGGCTTACAGGTGTGGAAAAAAACGTGCCTGCTCCCTAATTACTGATTTAAATGCTTAATTTCTGTGTTTCAATATTGATTGCTACCTTTCTGCTCCCATTTCCCCACGGAGCGGACGCAGTATTTGTGGGGAGGCCGTGTCTGTCGGTGTGTTTTCCCTCCTTTCTTCTCGCGTTTTTTTTATTTTATTCCAGCGGAGCCAAACAAATCTCTGCTTCCCTCTCGAGCGTTTGCTCTGTGTTCGTGTTTGGATTCCTTCCCGAATCATCCCTGAGTGATTAAAGGAGGGATGTCTTCGTTATTTGATGGCAGGGCAGCGGAAAAGCCCGCTCGCAGCGTCGCTCCTCTTCTCTCTTTGTAGATTGGATCATATACTGGTAATGGGACGCACAATCAATGGCCGCACATCGATGCCAAAAACATGCCGCACACACACTTCTCCTTTCAGTGGATCCAGATGGATCTTTATCTGGCGATGTATTGATGAAAATCACTCCCTCTCATTTGCTGGCCCTTCTTCCTTCCTCTACAAGCAAATGATAGACTGGTGTACCTGCTGCAATTTCTACTTCAGTTTGAGATTTGAAACCTGCTGTGCTAGAGATTGTCGAAGAGCCTGACGATGACAAAATCTAAAGCTAATGAAAGCTGATGAATAAAATAATAATGCTTTATAAATAATAATGCTTTATAAATGTGCATAAAGCTCAATCTATAGACATTTTTTGTCCTGAATATGCATACTTTCTTACCCATCATCCTCCTGGGGGATGCAAGTTCTCTCTGAACTTCATGCTTTATTATTATTTTATGAACCGCAGAACAGATTTGAACGAAACTCATCGAGAACATTCAGTAGATGGACATCTAAAAATCGTTTTGTTTATTTATTATTATTTTTTCTCTTTCTAATGAACCTTTATTTATACAGGTTAGTCTCATTGAGCCTCAAGGACTCATTTATGAGAGAGACCTATTTTGAACAAAGAGTGATGACAACAGTAGACAATCATAAGAAAGCACATAAAATGAAAAGTAAATGGACGAAATTATATAAAAAAAGAAACAAACACAGCTACATTATAAAGTGATGTAAAACACTCAAAACAAGAACATGTCTGTGTTGGTTTTTGTCATGAGGTTAGCAGTTGTTTAAAAATCACTTAGAGACGTCAAAGTGGAGAGCTTCAGATCTTTTTGGAAGATATTCCAGGAAACAGGAGCGGAGTAGGAGAAGACCCTTTTGCCTGGTTCAGTTGTCACTGAGGGAACACTGCAGGTAATAATGTCCCGAGAGTGCACGTTGTAGCTGCACTCACGCAGAGGCATGTAGGAGGAGTTGTATGAAGGCAACAGACCAAGAAGTGATTTAAAGATGAAAATGTACTAGTAAGCGTCTGCATGAAGTTAATGATGTCCAGTTAACCAGTGAATACTGGGTGCAGTGATGGGTACAGTAGTTAGAGCCAGTTATGAATCTTAGCGCACCATGATAGACATCATCCAACATCTGCAGGGTGCTCGTAGGAGTGTTCATGTAAATAATGTCACCGTGTAGGGAAGGAAAGTCACAGTTACAAGGTGTTTGCTAGTGTTCTTATAGGGTCATCCATATTCAACATGGCTGCCACCGGTTACTTAATAAAAAATAAATAAATACAAAAATTAACTCTCACAATTACACTATTGACCTATAATTTAGTGTGGCAGTAGCTGAAACTGATCCCTAGCATATAGTTTTGTTACTAAAAGATTGCACTAGATTTTTGATTGATCTTTTCCCATTACAACTCAATTGATGTGTCTGATAGCATAATGTCCCATGACTGGCTGGATACATTTTAATACAACTCTGAGAAAGTAATCACATTCCAATAGATTATCCTTAGATCCATTCCAATTTACGATGGCCACATCAACCAACCTATATACTGTAGCTATATCTCAGTAAATCTTCCAGATATTGAAATACAATTTGGTGTGGTAGTAGCTGACAGTCCTTCACAAGTAACAAATACTCTAAGCCAGGGGTGCCCAAAGTGGGGCCCGCGGGCCAAAGTTGATCCGCCAAGCCATTTGATTTGGACCACCAAGCTGTCCTCATTACTATATTGAAATGTCCTTTGAAGAATCAATGTGTTTACACTCAATTATTCCAAGTTTAATGTTAGATGGAAAGTTGGCCCAATGACTACGTAATGACACTACACATCTAGAGTAAGTACTTTGTGCATTATTTTTTATTTATTTAATAATTAATATTTTATTTTGACATACTCTCTGCAGTTTCTTGATGCTGAATAACATTTCCTTTGACAAAGCTGAGCATCATGGAGGTGCCCATCACACACCCTTCTTGAGCACCCCTAAATTTTAACTCAGCATCTCCGAAAAGTTAAGAAACCATCATTAGGATTTTGTAAGGAACCAGCTCTCGAACCTTAGATTCACCAAAACATTGAGTAAATGTTGAATAAATATGGAATAAATGACAACAGTTTTCAAACAAGCAAGTAAAATCTATCATTTTTCGCACGAGTCATGCCACCTGTCAATCAGTCCAGTAGGCATGTCAGCAACTGACCAGTCAGCGACCTCAGTTTGTCCTGAAGTGAACGCCCCCTTACCTGCAGAGCTGCAGTTTTGCAGTCCATCCATCCATCCATTTTCTTCCGCTTATCCGGGGTCGGGTCGCGGGGGTAGCAGCCTAAGTAGGGAGGCCCAGACTTCCCTCTCCCCAGCCACTTGGAGCAGCTCCTCTGGGGGAATCCCAAGGCGTTCCCAGGCCAGCCGAGAAACATAGTCCCTCCAGCGTGTCCTGGGTCTTCCTCTGGGTCTCCTCCCGGTGGGACATGCCCGGAACACCTCACCAGGGAGGCGTCCAGGAGGCATCCTAACCAGATGCCCGAGCCACCTCAACTGGCTCCTCTCGATGTGGAGAAGCAGCGGCTCTACTCCGAGTCCCTCCCGGATGACTGAGCTTCTCACCCTATCTCTAAGGGAGAGTCCAGACACCCTGCGGAGAAAACTCATTTCAGCCGCTTGTATCCGAGATCTCGTTCTTTCGGTCATAACCCAAAGCTCATGACCATAGATGAGGGTGGGAACGTAGATCGATCGGTAAATTGAGAGCTTTGCCTTTCGACTCAGCTCTCTCTTCACCACGACAGACCGGTACAGCGCCCGCTTCACTGCGGATGCTGCACCTATCCGCCTATCGATCAAGCTGCAGTTTTGCAGTCATAGATTTCAATAACAGAGTTTTGTTTCATAAAAAAATTGGTGTAAAATAACCAGAATGCATGACATGGCATCTACTTTATTCAAAATTCTCAGGGGGAGGACCCCCAGACAACCCCCCACACCACCACCACCAACGCAGCCTGTTCTGTAATGTTCTTTATACAGAATGGAAGGATAAATGTGGTAACTGCATAGTAAATAAATGGACTTTACTTAAATTATTATTTGCATTTCATGTATTATATTATTGCATTTGGCCCACTGTCCCTGATAGATTTTTAATTTGGCCCTTTCAGAGACAAAGTTTGGACACCCCTGTTCTAAGTCCCAACAGATCATGTAGGACATCTCAACATGGCATGAGACACATGACATTATTTATCAAAGTTCGGCCAAAACGTCTATATTTTCTCACATTTCTCAGCATGCTATAAGATGATCTTAGTTAGAACTTTTACATGTGATTTCTAACATTTCTCAACATGCTATAGGATGACCTTAGTTAGAACTTTGGCATGGAAGGTGCTGGGTGATATGCATTTCTTCAATGGATTATTGGTGTTCATATACATTATTAGATCTCTCTTAGTTGTTTCATATAACAATTTAAACAAAATGCATAACTTATCAGAAGTATTTCATCAAGTGACCCTCACAATGATTTTTTATTTATTTTTTTGGGTGGTAGCATTTCAGGAACATAGCAGGGTGGTGCATGCCGGGACTGGTCCAGGCCCACAGTGGCAGCTCCCGTTGCAGGCCAACAGCTGCCTTTCCCAGGTGGCCTGACATTCGAGTACACAGCCGGCCAGATTAGATGGAAGGTGTATGAAGAGGGACAGACGGCAGGAGCATGATGAAGGACAGAGGGGTGGGGGGTGGGGTAGGTGTCTGTGTGATGAAGGCAATGGGAGAAAGGCAGGACGATCAACTTAGCGCCAGGTCCTCCAGCACACGGGTTGGAAGGCGGGGGAACCCTAGGGACAACCTGAGCCCCTGGATTTCAGTCCAGATGGCTGGCTAGGAGACCCCAGAGGACCCCTTCTTATTGATTTAGTAGGGAAAACGGAGAACCTGGCTTTACTTTGGGCTCCGGCAAACACCAACTGTACCATACGAGACCTGCATGGCTGCTCCTCCACCCTTTTCTTCTCTGTCTCATCCTCATCTCAGGTTTTCTGTGGCTAACCAAAGTGTGCGAAGAAGTGGGGATGCGAAGACGAGATATGAATATAAGTCGACTGATTTAGCGGGTCGGATGTAAAAATAGGTCACACTTTAGCAGGTCTAATCCTCCTTTCTTTGCGGTCAAATTGTGTGGTGATATGAGACGGTGTCGGCTCCCTGGAACCAAATAGACCCTGAACGGTGCAGGTCTCCGTTAATACAAAGAGCTTCTCAGTTAGTGAGCAGGCGAGAGGAGATGTGCAAGATAAGATTTGTAGAAACACATGAAAGGGAACATGGGTATAAATATGTATGCACCCCTTGGAGTGGAGCCCCTTTTGTATGTCCATTTGCACAGTTTTTCTTGCACCGCCTTTCCATTGTCAAGTCCATTCAATTAGACTTCCATTTTTTTACGAAAGGAAACTTTTTTGATGTATTATACATTCAAGGAAGTATAGCTTACATAATTTAAAAAGAGTTTCAAGCCATTAAATGCAGAAAATAAATTTTACAAGACTCAGAAATTTTAAATTCTGTAAATCTGAGAATATATGTATCTTACTGAATTTTTGTTCTCAATGTCGACTGGTGGAAAGACCCTTCAGCTTCTTATTGTGTGAACAATGAGTCAATGTTCACACTATTGTTTTCCCTTTATAGTTGATTCTAAATGTTTTTATAAGCTTCTTCTCTACGCATTGAGCTATTTTGACTAAATGTTCAGATCAGTTGAGAATAGTCAGCTATGACTTCTACCGGTAGTATTTTACACTTTATTTTTTTAATTATACATATTTATTTTACAAAAAACAATCCTCTTTAAAATAGATTGAGTTATGTTTTTACATTTCTTCAAAACGGTGTACTTGGATTTTAACTCTACCAAAGCATACTTTTTTTTGTGTGTTCTTAGGCTACAAATGGTTTGGCTAATTTGATCTTTTGTCAATGCTTTGATACATTTAGTTTGTAGCTACTGTTTTGCTGATTTTAGCCTCTATTATGTTGGTTTTTACTATGAAAATTCAAGTAACAGTGATTCTTCAATAAATGTTTGCCATCTTTCAGCACTCAGCATTTTCTAGATTTTTGGAGTCTTCTAAAGTCAGAGTCAGAGTCAGAGAGTCTTTATTGTCATTTGCACCGCATATGGTACATGTGATGAAAACGAGATTATGTACACGGGGTCCCAGTTACATCCAACAACAAATGCAAGAGAAAAACAGTAATAACATCTAGAATTAACTAAGAAAAACATCAACTAGTAATACACTAAGCCCTAATGTAGTGGAAAAACATCATTATAAACAGCAGCACGAACATGAGTCTGTATGAGCAGATGGTCACAGATGAACACAGCAACAAGAAAACAGATCAGCATCAGCATGATGTGATATTTTGCAGTGTTTATTTTTATTTTATTTTATTTATTCATGAGTCTAACAGCCTCAGGGTAGAAGCTGTTCCTCAGTCTAGTGGTTCTACATTTGATGCTCCTCAACCTCCGTCCTGAGGGGAGTGGGGCAAAGAGTGAGTGTGCTGGGTGAGTGAGGTCTTTCATGAAGGTCTTTGAAGGTCTTTCATGAAGGTCTTTCATAAAGCAGTGGTTCCCAACTCTGGTCCCCGAGGAACACCATCCTGCATGTTTTAGCTGTTTCCTTGCTTTGACACACCTGATTTGAATGATTTGGTGATTAATAGGCTTCAGCAGACGTTGATTTAATTCAATCATTGAATCAGGTGTGTTGAAGCAGGAAAACAGCCAAAGCATGCAGCGTGGTGTTCCTCAGGGACGAGGGTTAGGAATGGGAACCACAGTTCTAAAGGACATGTGAATGCTTACTTTTTTTTTAAATTGTCTCCAACTTTTTGATTGTTGGAGCCCTTTTGTTAGTTATTTCTGAAATGCTTCTTCTTTGCCTTTGTTTGTTGTAAAGACACACAGACTTTGTTTGGATGCCTCATTTACGATAGTTTAACCCAATAGCCAAATTCAAGCTTATTTATTGTCATTCGTATCACATGTGGTACATGAGGTGGAACAAAACTGTATACATAGTGTTTGAGTTACATCCAACAATACCAAAAATATAAATTGTAAAAATGTAAAAGAAACAGTAATAAGGATCTACAATATAAACTAAGAAATATGCTAAACGCTATAACGACAAATAATACTCCAAACAACAGCAGCATGAACATGAGTCTTTGTGAGTAGATATTCCCATGAGTAAATTGTTCCCATTGTGCAAATGCATTTAATTGTAATAACATTAAGGAACAGAAAAAAATAAACATATTATAAATGAAATGTTTAAGGCAGAACAGGAGCTGCAAATGTTGTGGGAGAGAAGCACTTACTTTGCAGTGAGAGCATAACTGTGGGAGCATGTTTCAGTTGGGGTGGACTGTTACCATATGTGGATTTACATGATCCTAAACGTCTATAATAATAATAATATAGGCAGCAATATAAACACTAGCAGTGCATGTTGCATCTATTTTGATGCATGTCATCAGGCTTCCATCATAGTGTGCTGCAGCACCCTCTGCACCTCTACTTCTCTTTGGTGTATGTAAGGCTATTGATATTTAAATACCTTCATGGTATTTTGAAATCATTTGAAATTGTGAAACGCAAATGTTCATTTATGTCTTTAAATAAATAAGTAGTTTTAAGTAATGTAAGATCGGTTAAAGTGTTTCTAACGACTTGAAACATCTTTGTATCTATTAGCATACAAAGAGTTAACTCTAATCCAGCCACATGAGGATCCCGCAGCATATGATATTTGTCAATATCGTCGATTGGCTATGAAACAGATCCCCTTCAGCAAGGGACCAGTGCAGTGAGGTATCTGTAACCCGACGCCCACATGCTGCAAAGAATATTGACCTGCCAAGGTGGACTTTTTTGTGTGTGAAGAAGATGTCTACACCGTCAGTATTTTCCTACTCTGGTTAATGAGCTTAATGAGCAACTGCTCATTTGTTTGTGTTTCTCAGATGTAGACACCTGAGGCATGAAAGGGTTTTCTTGTGATTGTTGCGTAGGTGCACGCAGGTCGTACACTGGAGATCCATAATCTCGAATATGGACACCTCAGGGCTAAATTATATCCCAGCCTGTGGTTGTATGGTGGAAATAAAGCTTTTGCACACAAAAGCCACCATGTAAACAAATATTAATCTTAACCCCTGTCAGGGCTTTATACGTTTTACATTTAGGCTTTAAGTCAATATGCAGTGTTAAAGTTATTGATTGCTGTAAAAAAAAAAAAGGGCAAAAATCTTAGGTGGAAAATATTTTCTTCTCATAAAACCACACTTGTTCTGTTGTTTTGCTTAGGTTCAGCTTGTGTTTCTTTTAGCACCATAAATAAACAGAAAATAAGCTGAAGATACGGTTTGCGTTTAAACACATTCCTTTAGTTCATTCAGTGCAGCTTCTGTTTTCCATCACCAGCTGTAGTCTGTGTCTTCAAGGTTTTGGTAAATTGGGGGGAACTCTCTGAGTGCCAGGACAGACAGCTAGTTGGCCGTCTTTCCTTCGTTGTCTCATGTTTTCCTCTTTGCTAACATGGACTCAAGATGCCAACGTTTATAACTGTCTCCAGTGAGTGAGAGCTCAGATTCAAGTCACACACGGCCCGATGCATGCCATGGATGCAGTGCTGTTCCAGCTCACCACCAGCTTCTAATATTTCCAGTCAAAAAAAAGTGCCCGTTTGTTTTTTTAGTTCAATCAAAATAAAATGTCAGGTTAAGAGAGTATTTTTGTTCTTTTACAATACACACTCATTGGTGTCAATATCTGTGAGGAGTGTGTGTGTGTATGTAGTGATAATTGAAGCCTACTTGCTCCTGTGGGACTTCACTGATGTGAGCGTCTGGCTGCAGTGTGGTTTGATCCTGAAAGGTGTGTTTTGTTTTATCACTCTCTAGTGTTGCTGTGGTAAAAGGGTGTGACAGTGCTGCTAAAACCTGAACCGAGTTTGGACCTGCTTGTGGACGTCCAGAGGGAAATTCTGTACAGTGGTTTCCATTAAACAGAAATAAGCTGTGCTGCACCTTGTGTGGGTGTGCACTTCTTTTCTTTAGCTATACTTTAATTTAGCTGACCAACACTTATCTCTTAAAGGCTTTAATATTGTTCTTGATAAGTATTTGTATGATCTTTTAGCAACTCACAGCATGTCTGTTTTGGAATGACTCTCAACTGTAATGAACTTGGGGAACCCAGATTGGTAAGAGACCCCGGAACGAAACAAGACTCCAAAGGGTAAAGGTTTAACAGTGTTTATTATATACAGTACAGTGAGTGATATAATGTACAATCTTCTGGAACCCCTGAGGAGCAAGGAAAAGGTCAAGTGGGTATAGATGTAGGAGTTGGTAATTGAAGGTTGTTGTTTGATTCTTCTTACAGGTTGGATGTTTGGTAGAGCACCGAGGCAGATCCAAAGAGGGTTCCAAGGTTTGGTGTTCCAGCAGGACAGACAAGTGCTTGGAGGGCAAGGCACTAAGGACTGCAAACAGGGCCAAGGCTGACAAGGACTGGAAGACACCCGAGGAGGCAGGATGACTAGAAGCAAAAAGAACAAGCTAAGTAAATACTTATTGACCTCGTCAATATTATTTACCTATATGATACTTTGTGACCTCCAGACTTGACTATTGTAATGCTTTGTATGTTGGAATTAATCAATCCTCCATCTCCCGTTTACAGCTTGTACAGAACTCTGCCGCCCGCTTTTTGACCAACACACGAAAATATGAACACATCACTCCTGTCCTGTCCTCTCTACACTGGCTCCCGGTTCAGTTCAGGATACAGTTCAAGCTGCTCCTGTTTGTTTTCAAAGCTCTGAATGGACTCGCACCTCTCTACATCTCAGAACTTTTGAAAGTCCATCAGCCCGGCAGAGCTTTACGATCTGCCAGTCAACACCTGCTGGAGGTGCCTCGCTCAAGGTACAAACAATGGGGAGACCGGTCCTTTTCTGTTGCCGGCCCAAAAGCCTGGAACAGCCTCCCCCTTGAGCTGCGTGCCACCTCTGATCTGACTCTGTTTAAATCCAGACTGAAGACCCACTTGTTCAAAAAAGCTTTCAGTGTGTAACTTTTATTACTTTTGGTATTTTAGTATGTAGCATTTTTATTTCCATTGCCTCCTTTTATTGCTGTTGCTTTTATTCTATTTTCACTGATTTATTGTACCGGTTTTTATATTTTCTGTCCTGTTAAGCACCTTGGTCAATGCAAGGCATTGTAGGAAGGTGCTATACAAATAAAGTTTATTATTATTATTATTATTATTATTATTATTATTTCACAAAGCACAAGGGACCAGAGACATACAGTACCATTGAAGTAATATAATGCTCCAGCAAAGAGTAGCACTCGACTGCAGCCTTAAGTAGTGGAAATCCTCAACAGGGAGATGGCCGAAAGCTGGTGGCTTGGTGTGAGGAACTGCAAAAGGTGGTACTTGCATCAACTACTTTAACACCAAATTCTATCTATATTTGTAAAACTGACACACTGACATTTGGCAGAGGTAAAAAAGAAAATAAAGTTTTACTTGGATATTTATTCAAGATATTTTCAGTCTAACTTTTTCTCTTGTCAAATATCTATTTATTTTTTTTACATTTTGCTCCATTCTAAAGGACCACCTTTGATATCTAATGTAAACTATCAAAAAAATCTCAAAACATTGAGTCCAAAGTATTGAAAGTAATAAACCAACGTAAGCCAAAAAACAAAATTAGATTAATCAAGACAAACTTTTCTCAAGATAAGGAAGTGGGTCCAATTGACCATTGGTGATACCTGACACCCACAATGTATGTGTTGAACTCTTACATGGTATGCTCTGTGTACCTGGTATCTATGTACATGCCAGAAACATATCTGTGAAGTACTATGGACATATCTGATAAATATCAGGAATGTATCCAATTGGTATCTAGAAAGTACAGGATAACAAGTCACTTACTAAAACAACCCGACACCAAAAGGTACCAGGTACATACAGTAAGCCCACAGACATGTAGGCACATGCCAGATAAATGCCTGATACACATTCTATACCAGGTACATATTGATTGATTAAGTCCCTGGTCAGTATGCTGCAGGAATGTATCACTATATACTGGGTAAGCTCTTTTAAGTATCTGGTGTGTCTATTGTAAATACCAGGGACATAATCAGTACCAAGAATGTACCAGGCAAGTATTTGGAAAACATCAAAACAGAGTAACAGGTCACTTCATAATACAACCCAGTCCCCATAAGGACCCAGTAGATGTATACCAGGTCTAGTCTAGATATATAATAAAGGTGCATCTAAAAAAAATAGAATATCATGAAAGAGTTCCATTTTTTTTGTCAATCACGTCAAAAAGGAAATTGATTACACATAGTGACATATTTCAAGCCTTTTTTTGTGGTAATTTTGATAAAAATGGATTACAGATAATGCAAACCAAACCAAACCAAAATTAATTGTCTCAAAAAATGAGAATATTGTGACGAGGTTCAATATTGTAAACTCTTTGTGTCACACCCTAATCAGCTGATTAACTCCTAGACATGAGCTTCAAATGTCTCATTCAACAAGTTGAGTCACTCCTGAACCAGAGACAACATCAGAAGGGTCTTACCTGATGAACTGGACTGTGGTCCAATCTCCTCTTTACACATGAAAGTAAATGTTCATGTAATTTGGAAATCAAGGTCCCAGAGTCTGGATGAAGAGTGGAGAGGTCCAGAATCCACATTGCTTGAAGTACAGAGTGAAATTGCCACAGTCAGTGATGGTTTGGGTCTATGTCCTCTGCTGGTGTTGGTCCACTGGATTTTCTGAAGTCCACAGTCAGCACAACATCTATCAGGACATTTTAGAGCACTTCATGATTCCCTCTGTTGATGAACTTTATGGAGTTGCTGATTTCATTTTCCAGCAGAACTTGGCACTGGCCCACACTGACAGAGAGAAGGAAATGGCAGGAGCAGTCCAGGAATGGTAAATGTACTGTACTTATACAGCTTCTTTCTATCGTATCAAGATACTCAAAGCGCTTTACATTACAATCTGTATCATCATTTACCCATTCAAACAGAACTCTACAAGATCTGTACAAAACTAATTGGACACATCATTCTAAAGAGAATAATCAGTGCTTCATCACATTCATACACCGATCGGACACACATCGTAGGCAATGAGGGGTTCAGTGTTTTGCCCAGGGACACTTTGGCATGTGACTGCTGGTGGATTCAAACTCTCAACTCTTGCATTGGAGGACGACTGTACTAACCACTCAGCCACAGGAGCTCCAAGAAAGAGAGTAAACTTTCGACGAGAGCTCCAATGAATGTTTTGTGGACGTACAAATGTAGAAGGATTCCCAGCTTCTTGATGGGTGGAAGATGCATCAGGGCAGTCCAGTTGTTGAGTGTCATCATTTGGTAAGCTGTGTAAGTCAGCATGGCCTCATCCCGGCCATGCTGACCTGAACAGCGAGCAAGTTGCCTGTGCGTTTTAAAACAATGGAATCTCACTGGACAAAGAAGGATCTTTGGTGGCTATTACCAATATTTTGAACTAATCAATAAAAAAAGGTTGCTAAACAATTCATTAACTGGGCAATATTTATCTAGCAAGTAACTTGTGAAAGACTAATGAGTTGAATGAATGTTTTGTCTTTTGCTCATGCTATTATGGTTTTGTAAAATCACCACTGCAATCCTGCTGAACATCGTCTGCCTGTTCACTGCAAACCCACCGTCTACATGCCGAAGATGTAGGTCACAGCTGCAAACACAGCTGAGGGCAATAAGCTATTGTTCTCTATGCCTCAGTACAAGGTGTATTAAACACACATATGCTCCTAAATGAATATTTAGATTGCTTCCCTTTCTTATTAATCTGTCCTGAAAACATTTGAATATCACCCCAAGCATTGTTCCTCTTATCTAACCCACCACCACCATAACCCGCCTGCATTTAGTTATTTATTTTATTCTTTCTGGGGGAAAACGCCACAGTTAGTGTGCTCAGTGATGTATAATCACCTTGAAATTAATTAAACGTAACACAACAACACCGGTGATAGCATCGGTGCCCGTGTGGTTCCCTCTTTTGTCTGTGCACCCGTTCTTTCTTCAGGTTGCTGAGGTGGCTGTCCCGGACGCCATCCAGCTAAAATGGCTGCTATCTCAGAGCTGTATGTGTGGGGTCTCTGCGAGTAATTAATCTCAATGAAGCCCGTAGCTGAGATAGGTATGACGGACTGGAATTAAATTACCCCCCAGCCCCAACACCTCAGCTCCACTGGTGCCATCTCTGGCGCGCACCGGTGCATCTGTAGGAAGAAATATGCCGCCTTGATTTTCTCAGGTTAATATGAGCCACCTGAGCCTTATCGTCATTTAACCAGCATGGAGATATTGTCATAACACTTGCAGGCTCCTTGTTTCACTTGAGCCTTTTGCCATTGGTCCCACTCATTTTCAAATCAAATCACACTTTGCATCTAATTTTCACTTTTCTTTTTACTCTAGCAATATAAATGTTTCCACACTTTGTAGGAACATGTAATGTGAGTGGAGGTGATGGGAATAGTTTACTAGTTTTTCTGCTGTTCAAAGAACCAGTTTTGCTTGGATTACCTGTTTTTAAGTGCGTAATTGTGCAATTCTTCGGTGAACTTAAGGAAGAAATATTTGTGTTCATTTGTACCTTGATATTACATTGTTGTTATGAAAATTTAAACGTATGACATTCCTCGAAGTAGTTTTTCTAGAGGTTTATGAGACATGTATGTGCACACCTACATGTTCAAAAATGTTAGTGCCCTTCGCAAAAAAGCAAAAGCGGGTGATAACTAGACAAATTGCATTTCCTGCAAAAATGCAGTGTGAATACTTATTGCTGACAAACTTGTTGAAAAAAAAACCCAGCAGAAATTAGCTAAAAAAAACATGCTGAAATGTAGCTGGGGGAAAAAAGAGTCTAAATTGGCAGAAGAAACAGGGAAAAAACACATTTTCTGAATTAGGTTTAAATAAATGCATGCTTGGAAGATCCAAACAGACCACCCATCACCAGACTCACTTCACCACTGGACGAAGAGTTTCTCAGTGTGACCTCAGCTGGTGATGAGGACTTTCAAGAGGATTAATCCTCACAAAGCACGACGACATCCCCGAGAAAGTGTTGAAAGAAAGTGCCATTCAGCTCTGCAAGGTGCTGGCTGACATCTTTAACTCTGCACTTATGTTGGCAACAGTTCCCACCTGCCTGAAAACTGCCACCATCATCCCAGTCCCAAAGAGCTCTACAGTGACTGGTCTGAATGATTACCGGCCAGTAGCCCTCATGCAAATTGTCACTAAATGATTAAAAAAACTGGTCATGACACACATCAAAACAAACATCAACATCAACAAGGACCTTCACCAGTACGCATACCATGAAAATTGATCAACAGAGGATGCCCTCTCCTCTGTGGTCCACACTGCTCTAACCCACCTGGAGTAGAAGGACTCCTACATTATGTTGTTTGCGGACTTCACATCTGTCTTCAACACCAAGATTCCCAAAACCCCGAAGGGCATACTATTCACACTAGGACTAAGTCCCTCTCTATGCAACTGGGTCCTAGACTTCTTAACAAACAGACCACAGTCAGTGAGGATCCACAACTTCTCCTCCACCATCATAACCCTCAGTACTGGCTCCGGTCAAGGATATGAGCTGAGTCCTCTCCTGTTCACTCTGCTCAGATATGATTGTGCAGCTACCCATCCAGGCTGTCATATTGTAAAGTTTGCAGATGATACAGCGGTGGTGGGATGCATCACAAACAATGATGAGTCCAGCTACAGGCAGGAGGTGGAACACCTGGAGAGCTGGTGCAAAGAGAATAACCTTCACATCAATGTGAAGAAGACAAAGGAGATGATTGTGGACTTCAGAAGGAACAAACACACCCACACCCCACTGAACATAAGAGGATCTGCAGTGGAAGTGGTCTCCAGCTACAAGTACTTGGGTGTACACATGAATGATAACCTCAGCTGGAGCAACAACACCACCAGCCTGATCAAGAAAGCTCATCAGAGACTCTACTTCCTCAGACGGCTGAGACGAGCTGGTCTGGGAAGCTCAGTCCTCACCTCCTTCTACAGGTGTGCAGTGGAGAGCATCCTGTGCTCCAGCATCAACATGTGGCATGGAGGCTGCACAGCTGCAGAAAGAAAAGCTTTGCAGAGAGTGGTGAAGGCTGCACAGAAGTCTATTGGAGTCAGTCTCCCCACCAGACATCTACATCTCCAGATGCAGGAAGAGAGCCACCTGCATCATGAAAGACCCCACTCACCCAGCACACAAATGTTTTGCCCCGCTCCCCTCAAGAAGGAGGTTGAGGAGCATTAAGTGTAGAACCACTAGACTGAGGAACAACTTCTACCCTGAGGCTGTTAAACTGTCTGAGAGCCTCTCTTCTACAAAATCTTCTGAATCATAACTATGGACTTCAGTTTTGGTCAGTTGGTCCCTCAACACAACTGATAACATTTCTTCAACAAGAAGACAGGCTTTAGGTTAACTGATTTGCCCTGTTGGCATGCACACAGCTGGATATCTCATCGACTTGGAAGACTTGATGATGTGTCTATCTCTGCTGTCATCTGTGGATCTTAAGGACACATATTTAATTGGATTTATGATAACTGGTTCCTGCTTTTTGGATTCAGCTGGTTCCTGGTCTATCAACATAAAAGGAAGATGTCGGCAGAATCTGGACATGATCAGGCTGCCTGCCTTACATGATGGCTTGGTTCATGTCTCGAGAACTCAGACTTTTGGCTGAACAGATTAGATCTCTGGGATTTTTTCAGGCACGTTCCATTGGTATGGTCATTTTAATTTGAACATTTTCGGAAGCGAGTGGACCGACACAGACTGAAGGTAGATGGCATTAAAGTTCTGCCTGTTCCCAAAACAATCGTGTTTATCTACATTTTGCTCCCCGACTTGCCTTGATAGGCCGTCTTATCTCAACACGCCTAAGAAGTTTTGTAAACCAGATGCTCTCATCCCCCCCCAAACCTGCTACTGAGGAATTCCACAGACTTTTCAGAGGAGCACAGCTGAATAAACATTCTGTCATTATTTCAGGACTCTCGCCTCTAGCCAACCTCGGCAACCCCCTGTGAGTGTGCACAGATCTATGAGCTGGCTGTTCAAACCGCCTTTAAGTCCCCTCTGCCCTCTGCCTAATGTCGGTGTCATTATGTGCTTGCGTGCAAGACTTTTTTTCATTACCACATTTTTAACCTTCAAACAGAGATCAAAAATGTGTTGGGAATTTTTTTGTCTCCAAACCCTATGTGTCATTTTTCACCACTTTTATTGTCTGTCCAACAGATCTCACTTGTAAATGAGTCTTCGAGGCTCAACGTGATTTATCTGTTTAAATAAAGGTTGAATGAATGAATGAAAAATACCAAAAGTCATAGCACCCTTCTTCTGAAAGAGCTGATCAGTTTGATATATGATTAGCTGAAATAGCACAAAATTTGTGTAACGATAGTGATGCCAAAAAATGTACGGAAGAAAAATGGATCAAAATAGAGTGAATGTTTCATAAACATTCACACTGTTATTGAGAACACCTAAATTGAGTATGCAATGTGAATACATTTTCATTATCATCAAAACACATTTTGAGGAGTTTATCCAAAATTATTAACAAACAGTACCGGTACTTCAAATCTTATCTGTGTATGAAACTAACATAACAGTTTGAGTGCCATCAAAATAATATTATGTTTCTGTACTAAATCCTGCTGTTTATCCTAAATACAGATGTTTTTTCTCCCCTGGGGGTGAGGGGTTGCCAGACTGGATAATCCAAAGGGTTTTGTGTAAAGCTTTTTTTTCCGGATCAAACTCCACAGAGATTAGGAGACATGAACTGAATTTTCTGTTGTTTATTCCAACATACAAATAGCAAGAGTAACAAGATAAGTGCATACTGGTATAGAGCATAAACTGCATTAAATACATATTGTGTTTTATGTGTAGCGCAACAGGGCCACACGATTAGCGCTGTCACCCCACAGAAACAAGAAGGTCACAGGTTCACAACCTGGTTTTGGTCTTTATGTGTGGAGTTAACATGTCCTCTTTGTACATGCATGGGATTTTCTGGGTACTCCGGTTCATTCCCACAAAAAATAAACAAAAAAAAAAAACATCCATGGTAGATAGCTCCCTGTGACCCAGTACAGAGAAGCAGGCAAAAGAAAATGAATGGATGATGTACAGTATATGTGATGCTTCCCAGCTGATATTTATATATCATTGCTTTTCCCAACAGCTTTATGGTATGTTTTTAACTACCCAGTACAAACATACAGGAAAATGTTCAGGTAGATATGGATAAATACAGTTAACAAGAGCATTTGGCATAGATGTGCATTTATAGCTCAATGGACTTTGATTTTGTACTGTACCTGCCATCAAACGTTAAAAGAAAAAACACTTAAACTTTGTCAGCTTTACTTTGTAAAAATGAAGACTGCACAAAAAGCTGACACTGTCTTTTAAAGAGAAGGCATCGGCTATTGACAGTGATCCTCATCTGTATTGATTTCTGGTTGAAATACACTGTATTTCCACTTTAATTATTTGCATGGGTGCTTTTTGCAGAGATGGACATCAATATTGCAGAAATGAGTGAATTTCACCAGACCTACAGCCATTAAAAGAAGGATGTGGTATCTGTGCTCTGTGGAGACTCATGTTGATTGATCTGGAAATATCTTAACAACAAGCTTTATCATTAAATGTCTTGAATTTTAGACATTTAGATAACTTCTTGTTTTTTTGAAGAATTTTACCAATGGGGCAAGATATTTTCTTTTGTTTTTGGTCTTAAAATATTTAATTGAACAATATGCAACTGCAGTGACTTTTGTAAATCACCACCAAAATAGTGACCTAACTAACTAGCAGTTCTAATGATCAACAGACACAATCTAAAATCCAGTTTTATTATTAGGGATAAAGCTATGTTTAACGATTCAACAAATGACTCATGAATCTATATTTTTTTTATACATCAAATCATATAAAGCAGGGGAGCCCACACTTTGTCAGCATCTAAGCTACTTTTAAAATGACCAAGTCAAAATGATCTACCTACTATAAGGCCCTGTTTCCATGAGAACAACCTCTTGTAATTTTAGTGTTTTTCTCATATTTATTGGGGCTAATAAACAAAAAACGAGTGTGTTTACCCCCCAAAAAACCGCTGTAGTTCCCATGTCAGTCGGGTTGCCAGGTAAGGAATTATGAACTATGGCACTGTTTTAAAATTATAGTATTTTGACCTAAACTGTGATATGTGCTGAGTAAAGATATTCTAAGATGAGGTGTGTGTTGTATTTGTTGAACATGTGCACAGAAAAGGAGTGGGTAAATAAGACATTTTAAATTTATCTGGCAACCCTGACGCCGGGCTCAGCTGCATTCATTGCACATGTAGCGTCTGAGTACCAGTTACGTCCAAACTGGTGAATACACTAACTTCTCTTTGTACCCTGGATTTTATTAATTTTGCTTCTACATGATGAAAAATGCTGAGTAGCACAAAAACAATCTGCTCTCTGCCATTTATTATAACTGTTGCTAGTGCAGAACAACTTTTGACTGCAGCCGCCTGTAGTGCACATGTGCAACTTCACACTGGCGGAGCATTTCACACCTCCATGGGGGATTCGCCCTGAAAATCCCCACTCTGAGACCTGGATTCAGAAACCTTCGGTTTCAGAGAACAAGGGCTGCTGCTGTGTAAATGAACAGCTGAACATTTCACATCATGTAAACGGGGCCTCAGACTGGCTGGCCTGTCTGTCCATCAACACATTTCATAGTGAGGATGGATGATAGGCTGACGTCTATTTTTTTATGCTACGCCATCTACCCATACTACCTTTGCGATCGATCAATAAATCGCGATTGCCCAGTTAATTGTGGT